>JAPYZC010003848.1:0-19609 GCA_030522665.1 Ichneumoninae sp. A BG-2022a
GTACGCTGTGGTAAGTACTGACGAGTCTTATTGGGTGGCGTGCTGTCGGGTATATACGCTGGAGTAGAAAGTGAGCCATACGTGGAACTCGGACGTGAGTTACTTACACGACGAGGGGAGCGTATGTGTGTGTGTGTTTTTTTTTTTTTTTTAACTTCGACCAACGCGTATATTCTGTATCCATGTGCATGCGGCCGCGTATCCGGCGTACTTTACTCGTTCGAAACTTTCCGGCAGTGTTCCACTAATGCGAGAGTGCGAAGTGGCACACGGATCGATTACCGTTAATTTGCAGTTGACAAGTTCTTGACATCTCCATGGCAGCGTAAAATTGTCCTTCCGGAAAATGTTTCCGGAGACCCTCGTCAACTTCGACGTAATCATAGCGTATTTACACTGTCATCTTTGTACTCGTGATTAAAATACTCATGGTGTTAAAATAAAAATCTTTGTACGTACACTGATAAAAAAATACGGTTGAATCAACTGAGATTCAGGCAGGGACGTTCAACTAAATATTTTGTTAGTACAACAAAAAAATTGGTCAGTTTAACAATTTATTGGGTGTTTTCACCAAAATATTTTTGAGTAATTCAAATATTTTGGTCGACCAACTAAATATTCATTTGAACGTCCCTACCCGAATCTTAGTTGATTTAACTGTACTTTTTTATCAGTGTAATTAAAATCCTCCTCAGATAAAAATAAAAATACTTTTACGTGATTATAATACTCGTGCTATTCGACAAAAGTCACGAATTCATGAAACTCCTATAGTTTCATTGATACGATAAAATAAAAAATTACGATCGCAATAATGGGGAATTATTTTCTCTGATTACAGAGTTTGCTAAAATGTAAAAAAGAATAGATAAATTGTTGTATTACATTTGATGTTTGGAAACTTAAAACTTCAACTGTACAATCAAAATCAATGTCAAACAAAATTCGAGTTATGACGAGGCAAAAAAAAATATCCACGTTGTAACTTTTGCATTTTGACCGTTTCGTTTGACCTCCCCTCGACTCGTCTATTAATTCGTCGCCGACGATTAAAAAACAATCTTATCTTCCCGGGCCATAAATCGCCGCGCCCGAAATAGCCGACTGCCACATTATGCGTATAATCGCCATGTAAATTTGCACGCAAATTTCATCCCGAAAGATTCCCGTCTTCTGGCGCCGAAAATAAAAAATAAAAAAAAATATCAAAAAAATCATTTAAAAAATAAAAATAACAAAAAAAACTTTATTAAGCGTCTGCCAACGAGGTGAACCGGTGAAGGTTTGCGCTTCATTGCGAGCCGATCGTACGTAATGTCGAATCATGAATCATGCTCAACCCGGCGTGTGTACAGTGCGCGCGCATCCTATGGAGCGCGTATAACTATAGTTACGCAAAAGTCTCGACCGGCACTTTCTCTCTTTCTCTCTCTCTTTGCCCCGCCGTCGTCCCCGTCGTCTCGTTCCCAATTACTTGAAGCGAGACGCCTGTGGCCCCGTAATTACACGGGTGAGGTACGGGCAGCAGCCGTGGCAAGCGGGGCATACACACTGTGCCGTAAAACCGGCAACTGAATCACATTATATTTTTGGACCGAACCCTTTCACCTGTGCGGAACCCGGTGTGCGACTCGCTTTTGTAGCGTGACCGGAAATCGCAGTCGAGGAAAAAGAAGCTCGCCCTACGGGGCCGAAGTGACATCGAGATCCGGATTCTCAAAATGCCGATCATTATTCTTTTGTCATGTTCTTCTGAACTTATTCAACTCGGCCCTTTCGACTTTTACCTCGTCTCTCATTCAAAATTACTTTTTTACACGGTAAAAAAATAATTTTTATAATATAATTATAATTTAAATTTAAATAATACAAAATTATAATTTAAATAATACGAAGTTTCGTAAAAATAATTTGCTAAGGTTTCGATATGCGAACCTGTCGTTTTCTTTCCCGAGGCATTAACTATTTCAGTTTGTACTTCTGTTTGTGAAAATGGAACCGGATGGTGGGATCGGAAAATGAACAAATACAAAATTGTGGACTTTTGTGGACAATGAGTTGTTGTAAAAAGTACAAGCTTTTTGACTGTGTACTAATGTCGAATTGTTACGGACCGGCAACTCGAAGCTTGACGGACCGTCCGAAATGGGGCAGCTCTTGTGAGTTCTCGTAAAATCGCAACAAACGGGAGAAACTCGGTGTGTGACTCGCTTTTGTGGCGCGACCGGAAATCGTAGCGGAGGAGAAAGAACCTCGCGCTAGTGGGCAGAAGCGACATCGAGATCTGGACACACAAAATGCCGATCATATTCTTTTGTCACGCTCTTTTGATCGTATACAAATTGGCCCTTTCGACTTTCACCTCGTCTCTTGTATTATACGGTTCTCGACTTTTATTTCAAAAAATTTTGTTTCAGAGAAAATTCGTAGATACAAATATTGAATTGTTCGAAAGAGTAATATTACTCGAAAAAGTAAAATACAGACTCGTAAAATTGTAACAAACAGGACAACGTAACTGCGTAATTATATTACATTATATTTTTGAACTGAAGCTTTTCGTCTGTGCGGAACTCGGTGTATAACTCTTTTGTGACGCGACCGAAAATCGCAGCCGAAGACACAAAAAACCCTAGCGCGGATGTGCAGAAGGACATCCCGATCCGGATACTCAAAGTGCCGATCATATTCTTTGCGTGCGTAAAGAGGTCAGCTCTAGTGAGTTCTCGTAAAATTGCAACAAACAGGGACGCTTCACTCGGTCGGTATTGAAAACTGTAATGAACATTTTTTTTTAATACTCTGTTAATGTCACACCCGTATAGAATTGGCTTATTTCCCAAAAAAATAAAAATAACATTGACAAAAGTTCATTCGAAAATTGCAGCTGTCTCTCACGAGCTCGCAGCCGTTGCACTTGACATTAAATTATACTCGAGTTACAAAGTCTCGAATTTTTGTAGCCCTGACGCACGTCGGGGCTATAAAAACATGTGTGATAAGTTTCACCTCGATATCTCAAGCCGTTTTCAAATTATGAACGTTTAATGATTTGCACACACATACATACATACATACACACATACATCCAAACATTTTTTCTAAATGTGTTTTTTGCATGTTTGGGAACATTCTGAACACGTTCACATAAAAATCGCGAAAACTAATTCATTCACGAAAACAAAGCTTCCTCTATGAGGAAGCAAAAAAGAGCAGAATGAAAATGAGGTCGTCTGAGTGGACATCGAGATTTCAACATGTTTTTGTCGTTTTGTCCGACAACTGTGAGTGTAAGATTTTTGTTAAAGTATAGTGGATAGCTGTAATTAGCGGTTACTTTTCAGATACCGTGTTACACCTGTTGCCGGAACAGTTTTCCTCCTCTACAGATAAATAGAGTATATTTTCATGGCCTACACGCAGTCACGAGCTGCGGAAGATCCTTGATTAAAGATCCATCAGCCTCGCTCGTCCGACAGCGGCAGCACCAGCAGCTTTCTACTCGCAGAGCGAATGAAAAGATAACTTCGCTCGGCGAGCTAGCCTGTTCCACATTGCGGGTACTCATCGCGAATTAATCTTCTCTCCTCGTGCACCGCGACCAACACGTTTTCGCCCGTACATACGCGCACCGTGTGCACTTTATTTTTACAACTAATAAACGAA
This sequence comes from Ichneumoninae sp. A BG-2022a, assembly GCA_030522665.1. Taxonomy (NCBI): domain Eukaryota; kingdom Metazoa; phylum Arthropoda; class Insecta; order Hymenoptera; family Ichneumonidae; species Ichneumoninae sp. A BG-2022a. The sequence continues at coordinate 3,670 of JAPYZC010003848.1, forward strand.
TCCGGCTCGCGGCTCGCAATTAGCTTTCTACCGCTGGCAAAATTCCTCGCTCTCGCGCTCTCCTCCACGTGTTCGCGAGGTACACGTTAGACTAATGGAGACCGCACGCCCACCTTCCGATCGGTTTTCTCGCCCATTACGTTCGATCGGTGTCGCGTGTCCCACATACACACCAACTTCCACCAGTTTTCTTCGATCCCTGCACCGATGAACGTAACTTCTCGCGCGGCCGAGTCTAGGCGGGCACAATTCCATTGAAATTGAGAAAACGGCTTCACACTTTTCCATTTTCGTTCCATGGGTGTAATTTAATCGCGGAGGTTTAAGGGTGTATGATAAACGCGGTCGGTAATAAAAACTGTTCTGATATATATTTTTTTAAGGGTGCTGAAACTTTTGAGTTCGAAGGAAATGCACACACCCAGAAAAATAATTTATTTAAGGGCCACTGTTTACTTATTTTAAGTAAAATATTTATTTTATTTAAATAACTATTTACTTAATTCAAATAAATATTTATTTAAATCAAATAAATATTTTACTTAATCCAAATAAACGGTGGCCGTCAAATAAATTTCTTTTCTGAGTGCAGTAAATTTGTACAATTAAGAAACCTTTTTTGTCCACAAACGTCCGAAATTATTTTTGTGTTAATTTCACACCAAATATCTGTAAAATGGATGAGATCTTTTTGTAAAATTGTCGGACGTTTTTGTAAAATTGTCGGACGTTTTTGTAAAATTGTCGGACGTTTTTGTAAAATTGTCGGACGTTTTTGTAAAATTGTTTGTAAAATTGTCGGACGTTTTTGTAAAATTGTCCGACATTTTTGTAAAACTGTCAGACATTTTTGTAAACTGGACGAGATTTTTTTGTAAAATTAACATGAAAAACATTGTGGGCACTTGTGGACAAAAAACGTTATTACCTATTTTACTTGTGTTAGGAGAAAAAACATTGTTTATTTTGAAAAAGAACTTTAAGAAACTTTACGTCGTTTTGAGGCCGAAATCCACAAGTCTTAGAAATATCGTGCCTAGCGATCGAAAAAAAACCGGTTTGAGAAAACGCGTTTGAAGTTTCGTGTCGAGTTTTAGACACGGATAAAATGTGCCGTTTAAAAACTTTCAACGCTTCCCCAATAGTCAACTCTAAAACTCCAAAACTCGACATCGTCGATAAAAGATTCAAAGAGTTTTAACACAACGTCGTCGATAAAAAATCAACCCGCCGAAACCCCTTAATAACCCGCTGGGGCACGAATTTTCAGTGAAACACAAAAAACGTGTAATTTAAAGATTATTATGGGTCGAGATAAAAAGGACCCACGAACGTTAACGGAATTCGTTAAATATCACGGAGGAAAGAAATTGAAGTTTAATTCAATTTTATCGGCGGAACTTGTAAATTCGCGGAACATAAGATTTATATTTTAGTTGTATAAAACATTATACGAACGGGGGACCCGGTACGGCCAATATTAATTAGGTGTACTCGAGTTTCTCGGTGAATTTACTCTGCGATTCGGTAGCTAATAAATTCTCGAGAGCACGCGCGCTCGGCAATTAGCTTTCTAGTCGTGGCTTCTACGCGCTCCTCGGCGAACGCTTATCGGGCTATCGGGCTAGCGATTCGACCCACATTTTCACTCGTTCGTTCTGCGAGGCATGCTCCGGTATATGCTTAGCTTCTCCAAAGTAGTGGAACACAGAACGATAGACTCACCAAGTGTAATACAGCATGTGTGACCACCGTACATACAATTTTAACTACTGCGCAAAATAATTCCAGCGGTGCGCTGTTACTCGGCAGTTATCCGAACCGTAGACCACGTTCCGAGAAAACTCACCGCGAAAAGGAGAAAGTCATTTATTATTTTCGGAGACATACAATAAATCAACGCTTTTTGCAACACTGATATATTTTTTTTACTTTTTTTTTCTTCATTGTCTGACAAACATTTCAGCTTTGGAAAATTCCTGTGCTTCAGTCAAGCGAGCAAGGTATAAAATATTGATTTAAATTATGTCAAACTTTGAAGCCTCTAAAAATCCTATCTCTCTTCCATATATAAATGAATAAAAATCCTTGACTTTGTATGTAACTAAACTTATGTACATTTGAATATACGGAGCTGTCCTTTTGTTTACCGTGTCATTGACAATTTTAGTTTGTACTTTTGTTTCTAAAACTATGAAAATAACAGATAAAAAATTGTGGACCTTTGTGGACAGTACGTTGTTATAAAAAGTACAAACTATTTTTACTGTGTAGAGATATTCGAAATATTGGCCGTGTAATTTTCAATCTCCATCGCATGGTTATTAATTATACAATTCATCGTCGTTGTATCGTGTGTATAGTTATATATAAGTCACTATCCTTCATATCATAATCGCGTAATCACACTAACCTGCCAGTTAAAATATAAACTAAAAAAAGAAAAAATACTGTTATTTATCGACCTCTCTGAGCGAATTTGAAGTTCCCTTCCCGGCTTGGAAATCGGGTAAAACGAAGGATGATAGACCGTAGGGGACGAGAATGACGTGAAAGGGTAAAGGGATTGCGGAGGGAGTAAATTCCCAAGAGCTTCGAAACGTGGACTCTACGAGACTCAACGTCATACTCTCCCGCTCGGCTGCTGGAGGTGGATTGCCCGCTGGGAAAACCAATTTTAGCGCAGCATGTACACGACTTTTGTCTTCGTTGAGCGGCAATTTTTTTGACTGTCGGGATGAGAGCTACGAAGGAGAAATCTGGAAGCGATTTTCCGGCCACGTTGACAGCTCCGTCGTTGCCGCACGACGGTGACCATGCATTACCCGACGAACACCTTGGGACGCGAGTGCGCTGTGCAGAACGCAGCTAGTACACAATGTAACTGCAGCAGAGAAACTCTTGACCGCGTGCGATCGTCGGATTCAATACCAACGCTAAATTTAGGAATTACACCCAGAAAAAAATGTTATTTGACGGCAACCGTTTATTACGGTGAAGTAAAATATTTATTTGATTTAAATAAAGATTTATTTCGTTTAAGTAACTATTTACTTAATTCAAATAAATATTTATTTAAGAGCTGAAGGACTCCGGTCGATGGCTCATAGGCATTTTTGTTATTTTTTATATTGTTACATTGTATGAGCTACAATATGTATATAAAAGCTGTTATGTATCGTCGATATTTATAACAAAATGTCAATAAATATACGTACTGCTACTATTTTTTTAAATCAAATAAATATTTTAGTTAATCTTAATAAGCGGTGGCCGTCAAGTAATTTTTTTTCTGGGTGTGTTACCTAATTTTCAAACGTTGAAGGTAAAAAATGTAAATGTGAAGAAAGAAACTGAAATTGACCGCAAATGGTGGAATTCTTTGAGTCGCTTTTGTCGAAACCAAGAATTAATTTTCAAAGGAAATACGGAAACAGTTTCTTTTTTTACCAACCTACGAGTGACATTTCACCTTAATTGCGAAGAACATGAATTAGTTCACCGTTGCCTCATGTACAACGATGAAGCAAGGGTGGAATCTCATTATTTCGCTCCAATATGCGGAAGCCAACGTATGCCAAGTTTCGCGAAGCGGATAATTCAATGTGATCCAATTTCCAATGAAGTTTGAGAAGCTAAGAATTTAATAACAACGGGCCGATAGCAACGGCAAAATGCTTTGAGGAATTACGCGTTAATGAAATTTTTCGAATATTTTTTTTCCAAACCAAAAGCTAAACCTTTTCAGAGGAAATTCCGAGGAAACATTTTTTTACATATATATTTTTTAACGAAGCTATGAGTGACGCTTTATCTTAATTGCGAGCAACATTACATCACCTCTGCCTCCTGCACACCGATGAAGCAAGGGCGACCTCTCGTAATCTCGTTCCAATATGCGGAAGTCAAAGTATACCGAGTCTCGCGATGCGGGTAACTCAATGTAACCCAATTTTCAATGAAGTCGGAGAAGCTAAGGGGGTAGGAACTTAATCAAATATTCATAAACCGTTCGTGCTTAACGGCACGCCGTTCGTCCCGCCGAACGAGGCGCGCTTGATAATTAATTTCGTAAGGATGCTGCGGTACGCGGCCCAGACGGGAACCGTGCATTCCCTTGCCCCCCTTGAAATCCTTTGAGTTACGAGTTACGTTATACCGCGCCTAGTCACTTTCTATGGAAGAAAGCGCCCTTGGTTAATATGGGTGGGTAGAGTGCGGCAAAGCGGAGTTGTGCATAAAGTCCTAAATGTCCCTGAGATAATTGAAGACGCTTCTATTCATTTGAGCAGGCAGATTCCTTTGCGAAGAGGCGCTATAAAGATCTACAGAGTTCGTCTAAATTTTTCAATCCGTCGAAAAGATATCCTACTTCAAGGGAGTTGATAAAAACGTAATTTTCCATAGACTCCCTCACTTGCGGAGTTGTGCGTAAAGTCCTAAAAGTCCCGGAAATAATTGTGATCCTTTCTAATCGTTTGAACGGGATGTCTATATTTTTCAATCCATCGAAGAGATATCTTGTTGCAAGGGAGTTGATACAAAAGGAAAGTTTCCATCAGCTCTGTCACTTCACTGATAAAAAATACGGTTGAACCTACTAAGATTCGGGCAGGGGCTTTCAACTAAAGATTTTGTTGATACAGCTAAAAAATTAGTTAGTTCAACAATTTGTCGGGTGATTTCACCAAAATATTTTTGGGTCATTCAAATATTTTGAGTTGATTCAACTGTACTTTTTTATCAGTGTTGTGGAATTGTTCATAAAGTACTAAATGTCCTAATAATTGGAGTCCTTTCTAGTCGTTTGAACGGCAAGATTCCGTTCCGAAAAGGAGCTGTAAGGATCTACATACTTCGTCTACGTTTGGGAATCCACCGAAGAGATATCCTATTTCGAGTTGATAAGAACATAACTTTCCATCGGCTCCTTCACTAGCAGAGTTGTGCGTAAATTCCTGAATGTCCCTGAGATAATTGTAGTCCTTTCTAGTCGTTTGGACGGGGAGATTCCTTCGCGAAAAGGCGCCGTAAGGATCTACCCAGTTCGTCTATATTTTCCAATCCACCGAAGAGATATTCTACTTCGAGGGAGTTGATAAAAACGTAATTTTCCATCGCCTCCCTCACTAGCAGAGTTGTGCGTATATTCCTGAATGTCCCTGAGATAATTATGATTATGATCCTTTCTAGTCGTTTGGACGGGGAGATTCCTTCGCGAAAAGGCGCCGTAAGGATCTACCCAGTTCGTCTATATTTTCCAATCCTTCCCAAAAAGGCGCTGTAAGGATCCACACAGTTCGTCTATCTTTTTGAATCCACCGAAGAGATATTCTACTTCGAGGTAGTTGATAAAAACGTAATTTTCCATCGCCTCCCTCACTTGCCGAGTTGTGCGTAAATTCCTAAATGTCCATGAAATAATTATGATCCTTTCTAGTCGTTTGGACGGGGAGATTTCTTTCCGAAAAGGCGCTGTAAGGATCCACACAGTTCGTCTATTTTTTTTAATCCCCCGAAGAGATATCCTACTTCAAGGGTGTTGATAAAGACGTAATTTTCCATCGGCTCCCTCACTTGCGGCGTTGCGCTTAAAGTCCTGAATGTCCCTGACATAATTGTAGTCCTTTCTAGTCGCTTGGACGGGGAGATTCCTTTGCGAAAAGGCGCCGTAAGGATCTACACAGTTCGTCTATATTTTCCAATCCACCGAAGAGATATTCTACTTCGAGGTAGTTGATAAAAACGTAATTTTCCATCGGCTCCCTCACTTGCCGAGTGGGTGGTCATGGTATACGTTATATACAAACGGTATACCGATATATAGATAAAGGGATGGAGGTCGGCCGAAAGTACGAAGTAGCGAAGCTCGCGGGAGTTCGATCGATTGCCAGGAGGGCTGTTTCGATAAATTTCAACGGAAGAACCCCGGCGTGTCTCAAAGGAGTCGAGAGTGAACCGCATGCACAGACGAGCAGTGGAAAAGCGCTCGAGGCACTCGCTGACTCGTTCGCTAGACTTTTATATATACGTGCACATAGTCTATGTACGCGTACTATATGTATATAGATGCGGATTCGGTCGAGCCCAGGGAAAGCGGAACGGAACGGAGTTTCCTTGGAAATTGAAGAGCCCACGCTTTTTGGAAAGTCTCCAAAGGATGAAGAGGGAAAGAGGGGCACTCTCAGACCACGGATCAACGTCTGAGAAGTGAATTGCTTTTGCCAGAAATTCAACGCGCTTTCGGCGATAAGAGGCACCTCCTCGAATTTTCAAACAAAAACGTCCGATTATTAGGCGGAGGAGACAAACTGAAATTATACCGAGAGTTCTATGAGAGAAGAATTTTATAACTTGTTTATAAAACGCTATAGATCAGTTTTAGGTTCTTTTTCATCATTGAAGAGCAAATAGATATGCGAGTTTTCACACAGTAAAATTGACAAATTTTTTTGTTCAGAAACGTGCAACTTTTTTTTATTTGTAATTTTAGAAATTTTTTCTTTTTATTAACTAGGACCAAGTTTGTAGACGTTTGAGGACAAAAAACGTTTCGCAAAAATGCAAACCTTTTTTTTTACTATACAACATTGCCATTTTATTCGCGCTGCGACTGCCCGGTGATCGCCAGAATCGTCACAAAGTTAAAAGACAAAGGCTTGAAATCCGCCACGATTCTCTATGACGCCCCTACATTCAAAGGGTTTCATACAAAGTGCGAATCGTGCAAAGAGATCTAAATGGACAAAAAATATATGTATATATGTATACGGGACATTCAGTACCATATCGACCGGAGTGTGCGCGTGCCTTTGATTTCGGAGATTTGACAATCAAGATTTCCCTGAAAAGAGATAACAAAAATATACATTTTATGTTCTTTACGTTTTTTCGTAACACGTTCGACATAAACTCGACTTTTTGGAGTATTCCACGTAAACGCGTTTCCACTCATGTCCCTTTACAAACGTTCATATCTCCCCTCAACAATGATAAAAATCAAAAAGAAAGGTCACAAACTCGAACAAAATTGCACGTAACATTGTAAAAAATCTACTCGCCCATTGGAAAAGCAATTCGTCACCCAGTAACAAACGATCGAATTTTTCTTGTTTCTTTTTGTATAAAAAAAAAAAAATCAATCTGGTACATTTCCGCTACAGATCCTGTACAGAGAGGGGTCAGCACAGGGTTTCGCGCGCCGCGTCCGTTCCGTCTGACCGGTGCGACTCGCTGACCGTGAACGGAAGTCGAGTAGAAGCTTCTGCACTTCGGCAATTGTCGTGAAACTCGGAGACGCCGAAGAGCGTGAGATCGTGCACGGCGGTGAATGGTGGCGATTCCCGTCTGCGTGTCCACACACGGTCCACGGACACAACGACGGAGAGGCTAAAATGGGTCAAGCGTTCGAGCGGTAAGCGCGAAATCCCGTGCGAAATATAGTGGTCCGTATAGCGCCCGAAAACCCCGCGGATAACCGTGCCGGCGTAGACTTAAGCCGCTTAACTTCCGTTTACAAGTAACGGAGTCAAGATCTCCGGAGGAGGAGAGTATAAGATTCAGCGGAGCGCAAAGAGATCAGACCGCTGTTTCGTCGGGTCGCCGGCGAAGAGCACGCGCTATTGGCCAGCGGATAAGATATAAAAGCACAGATAGATATTATATAAAAGCACGAAAGCGAACACTGAAAAAATACGGTTGAATCAATACTGAAAAAAAAAATTGATTGCGGGCTGTCGAAAAAAAAAATGTTTGTTTCAATTGTACTTTCAATTCTTACAATTCCATATGATATTGAAACAACGACAGCAAGACTGTCAAGGTGACATGTTATTGTTTCAATCCGGTATGAAATTGTACGAAATCAAAGTAGAATAGAAACAACGTTTTTACTTCATTGGCAGCCCGCAAACAAATTTTACTTGATTCAATGATTTTTTTTTTCTGTGAACTAATATTCGGGCAGGGACCTTCGATTAAATATTTTGTTGGTAAAACTAAAAAATTGGTTATTTCAACAATTTGTTGGGTGATTTTACCAAAATATTTTTGAGTCATTAAAATATTTTGTTCGACCAACTAAATATTTATTTGAACGTCCCTGCCCGAATTTTAGTTGACTCAACTGTTCTTTTTTATCGGTGAAGGAAACTCGGATAGATAAAGGGATGGAAAGCGAACGGTAGGGAAGCGACGATTGCGGACGGGAAACGAGAAGACTGTTAAGGTAGTCCTTGCGAATGGTGTTCACTTCGCATAAGTTTCAGAGAATTTAGGGGGAAGTGCAAACACTTCTGGATGGTATAAAAATGTGAAAAAAAATCAATAGTAATTCCAAAATGATATTAACAAGTTGATGAAAAATTAAATTGTTCAACAAATCTCTCGCCAACGCAACTTTTTTAAAAATGAAAATGATTCGTTCACTTTTCTGAATACGCATGCATTTTTTGAGATTTTTAAATTCACTTCGAATTTTGTGACCTACACATCTTTCCGATACAAAAAAAATAAAATTCAAAGTTCATTTAAAGAACAAAAAATTCACATTTGTTAAAAAAAAATTATTAGAAATTCTTTTAAAAAAAACCTTATTCATTGGTTTATAGTAGTTGTGATTTTTAGTTCCAAAAGTAGAAAAGTCGTTGTGTGACATGTTCCCTTAAGTGAGAAAGCACGTCTCTTCGGGAAAACTCCTTCGGAGTGTGCATTTTTCGAGCTCGGTGTCCAAGGGAAGGTTCGCAGCGCTCGTGGATCAAACGAAAACGCGGCTGTTCCTTCGGTCACGTATTGCCCACTGTGGATATATCAAATTATAGCGTTTCAATGGCTCCGGGCCGCGGCCGAAGTCTCCCCGCTCGGGGAGGCTTTTGTTGGTAGAACCGTCGAATAGATTTGAAAAAAAGAGAAGAAACGCAAGCAGAGCTCGCGATTGACTCGAGGTGCGGGCTCTCGCGAGCTCGATGTTGCTTAGAGATAGAGGCCGGTCGGTGGATTTCTTGCGCCGGGGACGTAGAAAATATCATGACTGAGGCGGTATGTGTACATACTTTGTACGGTATAAGTCTACATGTGTGTGTGAGGCATTTCACGTCAAATCAGCCCGCACAACCCGGCGATTTTGCTCACTTTTTAGTACGATGTTGCTACCTACACGTAAGGGTCGAGGAATTTTTTTACAGATTTTTTTGCGAAGGTGAACTTCTTAAATCCTCGAAAAATAAATTCCGAATTTTTTTTTTTTATCCGAAAAAATTCGCAGATTCTATAATGTGAAATATGACTTTTAAGTGTCAAGCGACAATGGGATCTGGACATTTATTTATTTATTTATTTATTTATTTCTTTTTCGGCCATAACTCTCTCAAAGATCAATGGTTACAGATTTCATTTTTCAGAAGCTTACAAAAATACCAGAGAGCCCGAATACAATTGATAACGTTAAAAAATAAAAATAAAAGTAAAATAGTTAAGAATTGAGATCCCATCGGGTGGTGCTTAAAAATCATATTTTAAATCATAGAATCCGTGTGAAGGTTTTTAGATTTTCCAAACAGGCGTTTTCGGAATAGGTTCTTCGAGGCTTAAAAAAATTTACTCGTGGTGCAAATAAAAATCTGAAAAAAAAATCCCGACACTCTTATGGGTCGCTAACAACAGAAAACTAAAAAAAAATGACTAAAATCGACGGAGATGAGGAACCCGCGCTGCAGACTTGACATGGAAGGCCCCGTGTATATATTTCTCGGGAAGCCGCTGCGATCTGGCAGTTCGACGAGGCTGAAGGAACCCGGAGATGACGGGCGCGGCGCGCACGTTTCTATCGGCAGTGGGCTAGCTAAGCAAGACGAATAGTAAAAAGTCGAGGGAACAATGGAAAGACGAGAATGGGAGAGAGAGATACGGATGGAGCGAGAGAGAATCGTGTACAACCGTGAGGAGACCTTTCGGGCAATCGGTGGATAACTGGCAAAAATCGGTTTACACAATGGGATGGAAGCGCACGCCCTCCCGTCGTGATGTTTGTGTGGAGGTATGTGTTTATATGGGTTACATCCTAGGCGGCCCGACGTCCTGAGCCCTTTCCGACCAGCTATCCGAGAGCTCGCTCGGTAACATCCACCCACCGTGCGAGTGCGCATGCGCATCGGCACACCCACTTGACCCTCGATTTTAAAAGAAAATGAAATTATGTGGGCACTAATGTGCCCCGTGGTGAGCGGGCGTGTCTCGCCGAGATTGTCTACGTTACAAGCGCTCGCGAACGGGATCCTCGCGGAGGGGCTTAAGGGCATGTGAAATTACGCGGTCGATAACGGAAACTGTAATGTTATTGTTTTTTAAAGGAGCTGAAACTTTGCCGTTTGAAGGAAGTAAAAGCCCGCTGGAGAATTGATAGGAGCAGCGGTGTTCTATTTTGGTTAGACAACAAAGTTGAGTCACTATAGGAAAAATGACATAACTGTTTTTATCACCGACTAGATGCGGGATGGGCGGGAGAGAGGCTGAGTGTTTCGCATCATCTTAAGGTGACAATCGGGTGGGAGCGTGTTGCACATTAACTTAAGGTGAAAAACGGGAGGGGGGAGGGGAGGGGGTGTTTTACATCACCTTAAGTTGATAAACGGAAGGAGAAGGGGGGGGACCCCCCTCCCCCTTCCGTATACATCCCGTAAAACACCCCGTTTTACATCATCTTAAGTTGATAAACGGGAGGAAGAGTGTTTCGTATCCTCGGAAGAATGTTTCACGTCATCTTAAGGTGACAAACGGGAGAGAGGGTGTTTCGCATAACCTTGAGGTGATGAGCGGGAGGAAGAGTGTTTTACATGACCTTAAGGTGATGTACCCCCCCCCCCCCATCCCACCCATTCCGCAGCCAATCGGTAATACAAACTGTAATGCTGTTTTTCTAGAGTGCTGAAACTTTACTTGACGGAAATAGAATGCCCACTGCCTCTATCAGTTCTACAGCGGGTTTCTATTTCCGTTGAGAGCTAAAGTTTCAGCGCTCTTGAAAAAAATAACATTAGTTTTTAGTACCTGCCGCGGTATGCCCGCAAACGTGGAGCTTAAACATTCGGACTTGCGAAGTATCGAGCTCAGAACCTAACGGGTCTTATTTTTAGAATGGATCGGATTTTTAGTTTTCTCTTAAAATAAAATTGATTTAATATTATTCTTTTGAGAAATCATTTTTTTTTTTAGGTACCGCGATTAAGAATCATGAAAAATGTTTTTTCAATTACCGATCCATCGTACAAAAAAAATGTCCTATTTTAATGCCTGTGGATTTATGCTTGCTGCGTTTCAAATCGCACTCGCCATCCGATATCGTCAATTAATATGATACACGCGCGCGAAATAGCTGACGGCAAAGTCAGCGGATATCGAATTTCCATTAGAAATTGCTTGCGTCATTCGAATCGACCGTTGCCGAACGCAATAGCTATTAGTGAAATCGTTGCGGAGGTAAATCTATCGGTTATTAATTGGAAATTATAAGTAAAAAAAATCCAATAAAAACTGATTTACAATACACAATAAACAGAAGGGCCGCGAGGCACGTTTATCCTGCACGCGAGTCTCGCGCTGCGAGTATGCAGGTGTCGACATCTCTCGGATATTTTCCGAACGGTGACGCTCTATCGACAAAACGGATGGCGTTTATCGACAGCAACAATTTGCGTGGCACAATTTTGCAATGTCGCAAAATACTTGTCGATGGTTCAGCCTCGCTTTACGTACGCACATATAAGCGATAGCCGAAAAAAGGCTCACGAACAATTAAATCTGCAAAATACATTTACATTCGATTATCTCGATTTCGAAAGTTTAACAACCGTTAAAGCAATTTTGTTTTGGCGCTGTCGTGGTCGGAAGAAAAAGCTTCCACAATATACTTGCCAGATGCAGTTTCATGGACTTTTCAATTTTTTTAATTAAAAAAAAATATATATTTTTTTTAAAGAGTTCCCTCTTTCTGATTTCTCTGGCGTATCTTTGCAGAGCAGTTTTTTTTTCTTCGATGAGATCTTCGAGAAGGCCTATCGCTTATATGCGATCTTTTTATACATAAAACAACCTCACGGTATTGTATATAGCTACGATATCATAAAAAATTTATTTCGAATTGTCTTACCTTGTAAGTTGTCGAGCATGTACGACAGCAGCTTGTGAGTCCCCGACGGTTCGCCGTACAACGCCATCATTTCTTTGCTTAAAGGATTACCTTGAAGACCGAGCACTTGTAACTGGAACAACTTTCCGATTTCGTACGGTAACACTCGAAGAAAGTTTTGATTTAACAACAACTCCCTGAAAAATAAAAAGAAACAATCAATGAAACGAAAGAAGTTTTGATAAATTTACATAGCGAACTGAAGACGTGATTACCACGGTCGGTAACACAAACTGTAATGCTGTTTTTTTCCAAGGCTGTTCGAGTGAGATGAGGCGAGATGGGGTGAGACTACTCGGTCGGTAACAGAAACTGTAATCCAAAATTCTCCGCCACAGTTGTTTTCACGTATGAAAGACGAGAACGTCGTCCTACGTCAAATAATTCGGCAGGACAACATTCTTGTCTTTTATCCGTAAGACGAACTGCCGTCGAGAATTTTCGAATCGCAGGGTTGCCGCATTCACACCTGATGTAGTTTCACCACATCTTCAAGGTGATGTGAAATACGATGACCCCGAAAATATCTGCATGGCATCAAATTTCATGTTTCTCAAGTCTCCGTCAATGCGCGGTTTTAGGGGAAAAAATTTTAATTATTCACTTATAGAATTTTATTGTCCAAGTGAATTTCTCCCGAGAGAAGTTTGCGCGATGCAAAACGCAGCCGTTATAAATTGACGAAATTTAGTTTCGTGCAGATATTTCAGAGTCATGAAATACCGCCCCGCCAGTAACAAAAACTGTATGCCGTTTTGAGACCGCAGACCGTTCAGGAAAAACAAAATTCTTTCCCTGGGGAATCGGCAGATACAGGTAAAAACAATTTTCTTTTTCCTCGACCGTCTGCGGTTTTTGTTGCAAACAGGGCACGGGGCAGGAGCCACATTACCTTATTAAAAAAATATATATATCTTCCGATGAGAAAAGAAAAAGTTTTACAAAACAGTTCCGTACTCAAGATAGATGAGATCTCCAAGTTCGGCGGGCAAACTTCGTAGTTTGTTGCTACTGAGATCTAAAGCCCTGAGATGCACCAAACGGCCGATCTCCGGCGGTATCCTCTGGAGACTATTGTCGTTGAGATAAAGTGCCGTAAGATGAGTCAATTGCCATATATTGGGACTAAGATTCCTTATGCTTCCTGTTATCTCCAACTCCGGCCAATAAGATTTCTTTCCAGAGTTAGCGTCCTCCGTCGACATGATAGTGTGCGTACGACGTGGATTGGAGTTTTCATACTTGTCCTTGTTGTTGCGCGACATCTTAGATCCTACAAAACCAAAGAGAAATATTGTATTAGCTGCATACAATTTTTTTTTATTAAACAAAAATAAAAATCTTAATGAAAATTGTCTTTCGTACTGCACAGTAGTTGGGTAAAAATTTGCAAATAAAATCTAGCCGCGTACGGACATGAAAAATCACCAGGGAGGCAAACATTTCTGCGACGTGCGTTGTGGGGTCTCAAAGAGCGCTCAGGTTGGTTATGGGTGCCAACTCGAGTGCTTCGTGACGATTTAACACTGAGAAAGGAAATGTCTCCGTCAAGGGGACGCCAGAGATGAGCAAGCAGCACAGGTAAAGCCACGTTAATGAGGAGCTCCGTTGGAAACATTGTGGAATCTTCGCAGCATCGATTGTCGGGTAATCCGGATACCTCACAGGAAAGATTATCGAAGTTAACGGATGAACTTGGGACTCGGAGGATTATGAGGGAGAGACAAGTTTGCGTCGGTAAAACTAATTAGGCTCGTGAACGGCTCAACATTGCAATGTTGTCAGGACTGAGAGAATTTCTACGAAGAGACGAGTCGATTTGCTTAAGCGAAGAGCGCTAATAATTCCGGTAAAAATTGCAACATTGTCGCCAAAAAATGGTATTCGACCCAAGGAAAAGTTTGTCCGCAAATGAACTGGAAATCGGCTTCACGTGTCGAAGGCTTTTGATTCTCACGGGCGTGCCGGCCGTAACAAAACGATTTGTCGGCGATTTTTGTGTCAACTCTCGAATCGCCGACGAATCACTTTGTCGCGCCCGGCGACATTGCGAGACACGCGCGAAGGGTCGTTCGGTCGCGGATAAACGTCAAGGAACGCCGCGTTAATAATCGGAAAGGGCGAAAACAACCACGGGACTGTCGATTTCATAACCTATGAGAAGAGATTTCGAAAAGTGAACTTTTCGTGCTGGGCCGTTGTCGGGAAGTCGCGAGCTGCAAACCGCCTCGACGGGTCGAAGAGTTTTTGACTTTCACGGGCGATCCGTCGACGCCGTTTCCGAAACACTGTTCCGATAGAGCGACGTTTTTCGTGCCAACTCGCAAATCGCCGACAAGTCATTTTAGGGCGTTCGGCGATGTCACAAGACACGCGCGAAGGATCGTTCGATCGTGGATAAACGTTAAGGAACGCCGCGTTAATAATCGGGAACAGCAAAAACAACTGCGAGATTTTCTATTCCATAACCTATGAGGAGAGATTTCGAAGAGCGAACTTTTCGCGCTACGCCGCTCATCAATCTAGTCAAATTTTTTGGCTCGTCTTCGATCCAACGACAATTCTCATCACCTGAATGACTCTTCTGACGATTCTTGCCGCGTAATTTGCACATTTTATGTTAGAATCGAGACTGAAGTATCCTTCCACGGCACTTTCGCGTCGCGAGTACCAAACGATAATAACGTTGGAGGTAACGAAACTTTTCGCGCGACTCCTTCGGACAACCGTCGAACGTTCGTGTTCCTACTTGTTTGCGCGGTGTATTGTTTACCCACCTTCATCTACCTCTTAGCACGAACGAGACGCACGGGGGAGTTGATTCCGAGTTGTAAATATACGCGTAAACAAAACTACCTTGACAAACACAAATCCTCCATTTATCAACTGAAACGATCGTGTATCACGCGCATTTGTGATAGGGACACGCAAGGTGTATCGCGGAATCTTCCCGAAGCAGCCGACAACCGCGGCGTACGCGTACTAACTGAACGATAACTGAAAAACAGGCGGACCAATTACAACACCCGCCGCCTCGGCGTTATCTCGGGCGACGCGGTGATTCGGGCGAGTATCACCTGGCCGAATGAAAATTGCCTTCATTGCTTTCTGTTGTTCGATTTGTAGTCTACGATGAGGATAGGACTAACGTTTAATATGTACAACGCACAGATGTGTCGTGACGGTAATTTTTTTTACCGTTAATTGACCGTCTTTTTTTATTACAGACAATGATTGTTGTGCCATGATCGCCATTTTTTTTTCCACAAATTTAGTCAACTTTTTAGCGGTCTAGCTTATAATTTCAAAGGAGTTGTTCTCCCTTCGCAATCATTCGTATTTTTATTTTTTATCATTCATTCATCAATGAAACAATATTATAAAAAGAAGTTTATGTTTTTATGTTTATCTTAGTTATTTTAGATTTTGAACTCCCTGTGTTATGAATCTTTGTATTCTTACGTGTGCATAATAATATAAAATATCTATCTATAAAATAAATACAAAATATATTTTTTTCTGAATATATTACCTTCTTAATATTTTTAAGTAAAGGAGCGTGAAGGTTTCAGGAGTTAATGTCACTGTTGTCACAGTGGGGTGACATACAGGTGCCTGAAACCGATTCGTGTTCAATAAGCAACACGAACCTATGCAACATCTCCAGCACACTTTGAGACCTAAATCGTTTGCGGAAAACCGGCGAAATGTCCCATGGCCAAAATTACCGAAAAGCAAAAACATCTACGAGAAACTCAT
>JAPYZC010003849.1:0-14161 GCA_030522665.1 Ichneumoninae sp. A BG-2022a
TGTTGGGTCTCAATGTTGGGTCTCAATGTTGGGTCTCAATGTTGGGTCTCAATGTTGGGTCTCAATGTTGGGTCTCAATGTTGGGTCTCAATGTTGGGTTTCAATGTTGGGTCTCAATGTTGGGTTTCAATGTTGGGTTTCAATGTTGGGTTTCAATGTTGAGTTTCGATGTTGGGTTTCAATGTTGAGTTTCAATGTTGAGTTTCAATGTTGAGTTTCAACGCAGAGTTTCAATGTTGAGTTTCAACGCAGAGTTTTAATGTTGAGTTTCAATGTTGAGTTTCAATGTTGAGTTTCAATGTTGAGTTTCAATGTTGAGTTTCAATGTTGAGTTTCAATGTTGAGTTTCAATATTGGGTTTCAATGTGGAGTTTCAATGTTGTGTTTCAAAGTAAAGTTTTAATATTGAGTTTCAACTTAGAGTTTCAACGTAGAGTTTTAATACCGAGTTCCAACGTTGACGTTCAACGATGATGTTGATGTTTATTGTTTCCTTCTGATAATACCTCGTACATTGACAGAGAGCCTCGTCGACTTGTTGCTCGCAAGTCCGTCGTATCGATTTTACTGGCACCTAAAAAATATCTACTTCCGGTCGAGTAATGCGTCGATGAGTGCCGGGGCAAAAATATCTGTAAATAATCGTGACTTCTTTGGCACACTGTACTATTTTCTATGCCGGACATTTGCGCGGAGTTACGAAACTCCGAGCCCTGATTTTTTTTTTCCGACGGTAATAGACGATTCGCGAGAATTATGAATCATCCTGTAGCGCACGAGTACGTATCTGGTACCCGTTCGCCCACTAACTGCGAGTACAAATGTGACCATAGGATAGTAGTACCACGCACGGGAGAGTCGTGCATAGTCTCGGTCGGTAACGCTTACGCACTCCTCGTACCACCTAGAAAGTCATCTCTCTTCGAGATACTCGACACGGCTCTCGGTACGCTCGCGGGCGCCCTCGGTATCTCGTCCGGTCGAGCGCTCTCGCGTGTATTCGCATACCCGGCGAACGAACGAGCGAACTTCGTCGGGACTCGGTGGCAAATAGAATAAACGCGGACGGGGCTCGAAGATTCCGGAGCGTTGCTGAAACGCCGGCGAGGTCTGCGGTGATGCGACCAAACACGGCCATGTACGAGTCGAGTCGGTAATTTGTGTATACTTTTATTTTTTAAAATAATTCGGACACAAATTTTCTGGTACGAAGCCGAAAAGTTTCGAGATATTATGATTAGGAAAACCAAGCAAAAAACCAATTTTTTAATATATTGGAACTGCTCGGACGATTGTAAAAAAAAATACCAACTAAAGCATGAACTGTTACAGGAAGTCATAAAAATTTGATATCGCGCAGAACCTTTTATCCGAATACAACGATACGCGTCTCCACATACAATTTTTTTACCCCATCAAAGAAACCACGATTCAAGATAAATCTACGAATTTTTTCATATTTTTTAAACCACTTTCCATCATTGTCCGAACCGCTCGAATTTCGCTAACGGGCGGAGCCCAATTTTTCTTCGGAAGTCTGAAGTACCGATCGGGTTATCGAACGCTGGTCGAACAATTGTAAAAAAAAATACCAACTAAAGCATGAACAGTTACAGGAAGTCATAAAAATCTGATATCTCGCAGAACCTTTTATCCGAATACAACGATCGCGACTCCACATACAATTTTTTTACCCCATCAAAGAAACCACGATTCAAGATACATCTACACACAGAAAAATAATTTATTTGACGGCCACCGTTTATTTGGTTTAAGGAAGATATTTATTTGATTTAAATAAATATTTATTTAAGTTAAATAAATAGTTACTTAAATGAAATAAATATTTATTTAAATCAAACAAACATTTTACTTAAAGCAAATAAACGGTGGCCGTCAAATTAATTATTTTTCTGGGTGTACGATTTTTTTCATATTTTTTAAACCACATTCCACCATGGTCCGAACCGCTCGAATTTCGCTAACGGGCGGAGCCCAATTTTTCTTCGGAAGTCTGAATTACCGATCGGGTTATCGAACGCCCGCTACCGGCGAATTAACCTCGGCGATGATGCGATACCGATGTACAGTGCCAGATCTCGCTCAGAGCTCGCTCGAGCGCCGGCTCGATTTTCGGGTGGCCGAAAAAAAAAAAAAAAAAAAAACTAAAGGGTTCCTCGCGAATATCTCCTCGCGTGTCTCGGGAACGAGGATTCCCCGCCAGTGCTCTCCGGTGATACGCGCCGGCCTGGCCGTACGAGGAGAGCTGCGGGTAGTCGTTAAAAGCGCCGGGATACCTGAAGAACGAGGTTGCCGTCAGCGGAGAAAGAGAGATACAGAAGACGAGTCGAACCGGGCAAAGGGAGAGGGGGGGGGGGGGGGGGGCGGGGAGGGGGGGGGGGGGGGGGGGGCTCGAAGCAGGGAAGGTGGGAAGGAAAGAAAAAGAAGCGTGTGCTTGTACCCGGTACGGGCAAGGTGAAGGAACGAGTGCATATAGACCTCGCCTCGCCTCGCTCACTCTACTTTCCTGTCTCGGTTTCTCGCACGTATAGCGTAGAGCGCCGATGACGATGGCCGTACATAACTCCGATGGAAGCCGAGCCAACGATCCGCAGACTCGCGCCCGAGCGCTAACCGGCGAGCGGCTGAAATAACGAGCGAGAAAGTAAGAGAAAGACACGAAAAAAAAAAAGAATCGTGGGGAGAGATTATGAGTTACCGGCAAAGAGACGGACGCTCGCGTACGTGTCTTAAGGTAGTCCTTGCGAGTGGTGTTCACTTCGCATAAGTTTCGGAGAAATGGGAGAGAATTGCCAGACACTTCTGGATGGTATTAAGATTTCTTTAGATTTGTTGAACAATTTTATTTTTCATCAACCTTGAGACACGTTCTCGCGTACGTGTCTTAAGGTAGTCCTTGCGAGTGGTGTTCACTTCGCATAAGTTTCGGAGAAATGGGAGAGAATTGCCAGACACTTCTGGATGGTATGATTAAACAATCGAAAAGTGAATAATTTTCATTAAAACAAAAAGTTACCTTTCTGTAGGTGTTGTTGAACAATTGTATTTTTCATCAATTTTATTTTTCATCTACCTTAAGACACGTTCTCGCGTAGGTGTCTTAAGGTAGTCCTTGCGAGTAGTGTTCGCTTCACATAAGTTTCGGAGAAATGGGAGAGAATTGCCAGACACTTCTGGATGGTATGGAAATATGATGGAAATCAATGAAAGTGAATAAAAAAATCGAAAAAGTGAATCATTTTCATTAAAACAAAAAGTTAGCTTTCTGTAGATTTGTTGAACAATGTTAATTTTCATGAATTTGTTAGTAACATTTTGGAATTATTATTATGCAAAATTAATCTTTTCGGCGACTTTAATATGGTTGATTTTTTTCAGATTTTTATATCATCGAGAAGTGTTTGCAATTCCGTCTAATTTCTCTGAAACTTATACAAAGTGAGCACTATTTGCAAGGACACCTTAATGGACATCGGGGAGCGCAAAGACTCTCGGACGAAAATTCGACGCTGTCGATCTTTACGTCGAAGATATCTTTTAGGCTGTTTAAAAAAAAACACACACGCACACACACATTTTTTTTACGTTGGAAGGAACGACTTTTCGCTCGTTTATTCTATGTGTCTTCCTCGGCCGCGCGCTTATGCACCGTCCCGGTATAATTTACTCTCCGGCTCCGACGCCACTTTTACGAGATGTTTCGGCCTCCTCAATCTCCCGCTCGCTCGCCGTTCGCTCTCTCCTCCTTGCCGACGAATCTCCATGCTAACAACGGAGCCGTTCTAATTATTGCTCGAGTGTCGCGAACCGACTACCGCAACGACGACGACGAAGATTCTCGGGAATTGTACCCGGGCCGGATGGCTGGAAATATCCTGCACAGGTCTCGTTTACGCAAGTAACACGGGCAACACTTTTTAAGAGGATATAAAATAGTCGGCTTATTTCCGAGAAACGATCGGGCTGATAACTCTCCATCCGTGACGCAATTTTGAGTCATCAGACTCGACGGATATGACTGGGGGAAAAAAGTTTTGTTCGATCAGGAGAATTACGATTCGACCATTTATCGAGCCAATTTTGTTGCAACATCACACCAAATTACAAGTTAATTGTAATAATGATATACCATAATGTAATATAATCGTCGTAGTATATTCAACACCCTTGAATAATGGTGCTTAATAACATATAATTTATTATATTGTTATGACATATTAATAGAACATAATTTGATTTCCACTGTCCAGCTTTCTTCTTTTGCACACTCAACAGCCCTCGTCTTACGCGCTAATTCTCGAACATAAACTCTGTCGGCATAAATTACCAATAACAAGTATCCGCAGGTTTACCACATAAACGACACCGTCTCTTTACATCTTTGCTTCTCCCTCGCTAACGCTACTCAACTTATCAATATTATGTTATAATAATTATTATAATTTTTATATTACAGAGCTGGACAAAGTACTTAAAGTACTTGGTATTTGAAGTGCCTAGCACTTTGAGTACCGGCAAAATATTCTTAAACATCATTCTAAAACAAAGTTGAGTACAGTCTCCGAAGTATTTAGTACTTATGGTACCGTGTACTTAAAGTATTGGATGCGCACAATACTACGTATCAAGTACTTTAAGCACTTTTTGCCCAGCTCTGTTATATTAATTGTTTGCAATATATCATATAATATAATATCATTATTATAAATATAATATTAATACATTATATATTATAATTATAATATATTAATATTATATTATAATAATTATATTGACAAATTTCCAAAAATTTTCGAAGTAAAGATCTATGGGCAAGTAACGCGCATCGGTGGGGACAAAAGTGAGGACCGGCGGGTACGTCGTTCGATAGTATCTGCCCTATTGCTCGGTTACAGCGTCCTCCCGTAAGGTTTCGACGTTCCTCCTCTTTCCCCTCGCGCGCGCAGTTACCTCGGCGGAAGGAAACATGCATAAGGCCTGAGAACGAACGAGAAGTGGCCGAAGAAGAGGAGCAGGAGAAAAAGGTTGTACGGACGATGAGGAGGGAGATCGCGTGGAACACGATCGACCTAAGCATCGCGTGGATACCGGCCGGAGTCGATACACTCCCGTGCCCACTCGTGGCGAACACCACGCGTGGAATATCGATAAGATACGATCTGATACAATGAGAGAGAGAAGGAGATCCCTGCAGCCGATATTGCGGACAGTCACGGATCCCACGTGACTACGGAGTATGCGAACGGTGTGTCTCCTCCGCGTTAGATATACACACACCACGCGAGCTCTCTTAACCTTGGTTGCTCTTCCTTTACCTCCACTTAAGGTCACGGAAGTCATCTACGAGCTATTTCTTTTTTTTGCACTGTCTACCAGCAATTCTGAGGCTATTGACATCATTTTTTACCCTGCCGTGGAAAAAATATTCCGGGTGATCAGATTTTTATTTTTTAAAATATGCAAATTTTGTTTTTAAAAATATACTATTTTTATTTTTTAAAATATACTATTTTTATTTTTTAAAATATACTATTTTTATTTTTAAAAATTAACAATTAATTTAATTCCCGGTTTCTATTTTTTTGTACGAGGATACTGGACTGCTTCTAAAAAGCATACATGGATTGATCGCAGTTCTTTATTTTTACAAAAGACAACTCTCGGCCATATCGATCTTCGTCCAGGACTAATTCTCTCCCGAGGATTTCAAGATCGTAGACTTCGCCGTAAAAACCACCAGTGCTAGGCAAATTCACCGAGTACTCGAAGCACGTATCGAACTATCAAGTACTATGCCAGTGCACAGTACTTAGAACTTCAGCGATTCAGTTCTGCCGGTACTAAAGAGCCACCCAGCGCTCAGTACTTCAAGTACTTACAACTTCAACACACACTTCAAGTACTTAAGGTATCTGACCAGCTCTCTTGATCACCATTAATTCCCAACAATTTTCACGAATGTATGGACTCTTCCCCAAAAAAAACAAATCGAAAAATTGGTATCGAAATTTCAAGTCCCAATGACTCGACCCCCCCCCCCCCCCAAATCTCGACCCCCCAAAGACACCCCCCCTCCTCCCCCTCATCCCTCTCTCCTCCTCTCCTCCCGTCATCTCCCGCGTTTCGCGATCCGTTTCGCCTCTCTCCATTGCCGTTCGGTGCCGGCTGGAAGGTTCTCTCTTCTCTCGGCGTTACCTCGGCTCCGAGTATTGAACGAGCCCGAAGCCCCCGACGACCGGAGGAGGTGGAGGAGGAGAGCGACACACACCGGAGCTGCTCTCCCGGAGTGAGACGAAATAGCGCTCGCGGCGCGTCGCCTATACCTATATAGAAGAAAGACCACCGACTGCATTTCTGTCTTTCTCCGTCTCCGACATGGACACATCCAAAGGAGAGTATCCAGCGAAACGCGGAGCGAGCGAGCGAGAGGGGCTCGCGCCGCGCGGGGAGGAGGCGGAAGCGCTCCGTGCCGGGAGACTGCGGGAGAGCGAGAAGGAGATGCGGAGAGTCGGAACGGCAAAAGGGAGGACGGCCGAGAGAAACTCCGGCGAGCGAGTGAGGCATCACCGTTGGAGCGCCCGAGCGAGAAAGAAGAGAAAGACGGGGGGAGGAGGAGGAGGAGGAGGAGGAGGAGGAAGATAGGAGCGAACGCTGTGAAGCAGCAGCGGCAGGGTAGTCCGCGCGCCAACGGCATATACATCGGGGCATAGCCAACGGAGCGACGTGTCGGCTATACATTCGCCCCCTCGACCCCCCCCCCCCTCCTGCTTCTGCCGTTTCTGCCTAGCGTCCACGGCGAAACCCGGCGGAGGAGGAGGAGGAGGAGAGTATAGAACTGCTAGAGCTGTAGAGCAGTGCTGCTGTACAGCATTGCTAGTACTGCCACGGATATATATGTATATATATGGTTGTACGTATTTGTATATATATACGAATGTGGGTATGTATAGAAGGTATTACTGTACGTTCGCTCGGAGCACCATTGCAGCTCCGCGGAGAGCGAGTCTCTCCGGGCCGAGTTCTCTCTCGCCGGTTCGTCTTTCTCTCGCTGCCGGTTTGAGGTTCTCCGATGTGAAATGGTCGACGAGGGTTAAAGCCGGGAGGAAGGGAGACCGAGGCAGAGATGTGGCTCTA
The DNA here is from genome assembly GCA_030522665.1 of Ichneumoninae sp. A BG-2022a. Lineage (NCBI taxonomy): Eukaryota > Metazoa > Arthropoda > Insecta > Hymenoptera > Ichneumonidae > Ichneumoninae sp. A BG-2022a. The sequence continues at coordinate 7,156 of JAPYZC010003849.1, forward strand.
TAGGAGTTATATTCCACGGGAGCGAGGGGGGAGCGAGGGGGAGAGGCGCTCTTCTTCCCGCTGCAGGGATACCTACACCAACGCCCCCGAAACGCGTTTCTGGGCAGAGGAGAAAGAGCCGTTCGAGCTGTACGGAACGTCACCCAGCTGCCGCATCCCGGCGGAGCTTCGACAGCGCTTCGGGGAGGGAGGGGGGAGGGCTAAACGGTGAGGCAAGATGGGACGGCAGATCGAGGAATTTGTTTTTGGAGATTGGCGGAGCTGAGATTGGTGCGGGAGTCGCGGGATTGATGGAGAACGACTGGGAAGAGATAAAAGTCGGCGGGGCGGCGATGGGTGACCGGGCTGTTCGGGTTTTTCGAGAATTTTGGGTGAATTTTGGGGATTTTTTTAAGCGAAGCGGAAGTTGCTCGTTGGAGCCCAATATGACAGGTTTTGGTGATAATAAATGAGAATTTAGCTTTGAGCGCCAATCGCTGAAGGTCGTATTTCTCATTCGCCGATTTACTGATAAGGGCAGATGGCTGACCTTGAGGTGGCGTGGATTGGATATCGATACAATTTGACCCTCCTCTCGGGCACGGTGTATCGGGAGAACAGAGATCGTACGCAGCTCCTTGATATTTTACACTGATAAAAAAAGTACAGTTGATTCAACTAAGATTCGGGCAGGGACTTTCAAATAAATATTTAGTTGGTTGAACAAAATATTTCAATGACTCAAAATATTTTGGTCAAATCATCCAATAAATTGTTCAACTAACCAATTTTTTTGCTGTACCAACAAAATATTCAGTTGAACGTCCCCGCTCGAATCTCAGTTGATTCGACTTGTTGAAAATCGATCGTATTCGATGGTAACTTCCTAGTTTTCGATTGATCCAATTTCGGAAAAAAAAGAACGAAAAAAATTCTTAATCGATTCACCGAGTTTCCCAGAAGCAGATCAAACTTCGATGGACGACGAAGCCAGCGCCTTGATAGATTAATATCGGCGAGAAAAAAAAAGAAATGCACTCTTCACCGTCCATTCGCAAGATTTATCGTCCGATTGGACGATTCAGTGATGTCTCTCGACCACTTCTCAATCGAAATCAATACCCCGCAGGATTCTCGAATTTCACCCCTCGGACTTTCCTCTCCCCCTCCCTCTCCAAAAGAAAGACCTTCATCCCATCTCCTCTATTTCGTATCTCATCCGCGTAAAAACGCGGCTATTCCGCAGCCTCTTTCTCACTCTCGTTTCCCCCCTCGAGGCATAAGAAAGCGAGCTCGGAACCGAGTCTCCCGGCATCGACTCCGTTCTAGATGAACCGGCATCAAGCACCAGCAGCTTCGAGCGTGGTCGAAGGAAGCCAAAGAGACTGCAGAAAGAGGAAATAAAAAAAAAAAAGAGTGAAAGAGAGAAAGACATATAAAAGCCGGTCATGAGATACGAGATTTTTCCGTCTCGCTCTCACTCCCTTAATCTTCTCCTCTCGCTCCCTCGCCGAGGAGAGCGAGAGGAGGAGAGATCTTTCTCATCGTCTCCTCCTCCTCATTCTCTCGCTCCTTTCCTTTTTTTTCCTCCTCTCCTCCACTCCGCTCCTCGCTCCCCTCGGTCGTTGCTGGCTTCTCGCGCGCGCACACGGGTCTTCGCTCGTTCCGTAATCTGTACGGCACGACGGTTCGCGATTGGACCGCGGGGAGTGGAGTGCGGGAGGAGGCAGCGGCAGCAGCAGCAGCAGCGACGGCAAGAGGAGAAGCGCAGCGGGTGAGGTATAGAGAGAAAAGGCAGTAGAAAGAGAGATGAGTACGAAGAGCCTTCCTCTCCCCTCCCCCTCCGCCTCCTCCACCTCCGGACAGCGCACGAACGGCTCTCGTGGAAGTGAAGCGACGAGAGAACGACGAAGGTGGATCGCCGCGGGGAGCGGCGGGGAGGGGCGGCGGGGGGCGAGAAAACCGGGGAGTGCGACAGGAGGAGGAGGAGGTGGAGAGCGCGAGGTGGATGTAACGCGAGGAAGGGAGACGGAAGCGACGGTGGTACGTGGGTTCGCGTACGTCCATAGGCAGAAGGCACGGGAACGACGCCCGACGCCGGGAGTGAGCGAACGAACGAACTATCGGGCAAAGAGGGCGCGGGGGAGGGGGGAGGAGGCCGCCTGTTACCGTCGCATTTCAGAGAGGACTTTAGCGCTACGGGTATGGAGATGCGGACTCTCTATCCGGCTCGGAGGAGCGCTACAACAGCGGCAGAAAACTGAAGGAGATAGGAGGAGGAGGAGGAGGAATGGAAGGTGCGTACGCCGTTCGTGCGCGGAGGCTCCGCATGGCGAACGCCGCGAGCTCCGTCGGGACCCGAGATGGAACTCGCTCGAGCCTCGTCGGAAAGATCTTTTTCAATTTCAAAAAGCCTCGATTAGCTAAGATTCAACGGGTTTCGCGGATCGACGCTGGGAGAGCCGCGGAAGGAGGGGAGGGGGGGAGAGGAGGAGGGGAAGGATTTGACCTTGAGTGCCGATGTTGAGATTTTACTATCGGTTTCATTCATGAACTCTACTCAGCTGTTTGTACTACCGCTTTACTATAGCCCGCTGCGGCATAGCGTGGCGCTGCTTACTATATTTCGCTATAGTGCGTGGCGGTTGAAGGTTTTACGCTACGGTATCTCGCACCGAGTGACTTTTCGTTTCAACCGTTTGGGGGCTCGTTCGGTCATCGTCACTCTGGGAAGATGGATTCGAGACGGTGAGAAGAAAAATAAAGTATTTAATTTTGAGGGTAATTTTGTGACGGTTTTGTGTGACTGTGCGGAGAGATTGCCGGAGTGAATCCTTGGGGTCGCGCTCGGCGCTCGCCATGCGGGCCTTCGAGTTGCCGGGCAGGCTCGAGAGAGAGAGGCCAGGAGAGAAATACGGAGCGCTGGTTAGAGCCGCGGATGTACGAGACTCGAACGTTACGGCGGACGATTGGACGCTCGGGCGAAAGAGAACGAATACGTGAACGAGAACGCGAGAAAGAGCCGCGGTGTATATAGATATACTCGTGCGCGTGTGTTAACGACGTGAGATGCAAGGCTCGAGCGACTCGGGCCGCGGCGCTCTTACTGAACGAGGTGTAAGATGCTGAGGCGAGACTATTTTAGATAATTTTTGGTTATCAATTTTTTGTTATCAAATTTTCGGTATCAACGTGGATTCGGAACGACCAGTCTTTTTTTCCTCTTTTTCCAGTTATAAGTAAATAACTGGAGCATTTACGTTTCGACCTCGGTCGAGGTCCTCTTCAGAATTATATTTTTACTGTTATACAACATTTTTTGTTCACAAAGGTTTTTATCTTATATCTCCTCCTTAATTATAATAATTTTTCTTTTTATTTATAATAATTGTGTACCTTATTTTATTTTTGTTGTTGTAATTTATCTTCTTTTCTATTTTCTGAATTTTCTCCGGCTTCTTCCGTGTTGTTATGTTTTCGGTTATTTGGGGTTTTGAGATTTGAGAGTATTTGGTATTTTCGAAAAAATACCAAAGAGAGCACATCAAACCATAAAAATTCAATAGATACAGAACACAATGGCTAACCTCAAAACACCAAATAACCGAAAACATAACAACACGGAAGAAGCCGGAGAAAAATCAGAAAATAGAAAAGAAGATAAATTACAACAACAAAAATAAAATAAGGTACACAATTATTATAAATAAAAAGAAAAATTATTATAATTAAGGAGTAGATATAAGATAACCTTTGTGAACAAAAAATGTTGTATAACAGGAAAAATATAATACTGAAGAGGACCTCGACCGAGGTCGAAACGTAAATGCTCCAGTTATTTACTTATAACTGGAAAAAGAGGAAAAAAGTCTGTTCGTTCCGATGCCACAGCTTGGAGAGGAAATATTTCGGTATCAACTTTTTGGTATGCATTTTTGTTACCAATTTTTTTCAATCCTTTTTTGAGACAAAAAAGTTTAAAAAATGGACGGCTTGATGATTATTTGAGGAATAAGTTCGAACGTAATTTCAACTGACTGGAAGATAATTATTAGAGGATTTTTTGTCTTTTTTACGTCGAATAATCAATGTCGGGGCTAAAGGGTTAAAAAAGTGAGTAATTTTGTTCCAGTGAATTAACCGATACGCGAAAGTGGGTATCGGGCGAAACGGAGGTGAATCGGCAAGGTCGAGGTCAGGAATCTCGTAACAGGTAGACCGTGCCAGACCGTGAATTAATATTCATCATCTTTTATTAACGCATCTACCGCAATGCCTTTATCGTACCACTCCCGGTGTAATAACAATAATAATGGCTCGTAAGAAAAACAATAGTGCGCTTGAATTTTTTACGAGTCCTCGACAATTCGCCCTGCCAGTCGTCGTACCCACGGGATAAGTATGGCTACGACCTTTAAACAAGCACAATTCCAGTCTGTTGTTGTTTTTACGCGAAATAAATCGTTTCGTTTAACTTCATCTCGTGCCGATTTCCGGTAATAAATTAATGCGATCTTACCACTTCCGCACACGCCTCTTCAAGTTCGGCCTTTTTATATCAACAATTATTCTGATTTTTTGGACACCCAGAAGTTTATATTTTAATTTTACCAGGATTTGAAATAATTTCACAAATAATTTTTAATGAAAACGGAAAAAAAGAAACATTTCGATCAATTGGAATAATTTATGCAATATTAACCATTGGATTCCTTGGTTTTATTGTTTGAGCTCATCATATATTTACTATCGGAATAGACGTTGATACACGAGCTTATTTCACATAAGCCACCATAATTATTGCAATTCCTACTGGAATTAAAGTTTTTAGATGATTAGCTACATTACATGGAAAAAAAATCACAATAAACCCCAATAATCTTTGATCAATAGTGTTTATTTTTCTATTTACTATTGGTGGATTAACAGCTGCCATTTTTATTATTTTTTATTTTTTGTCTAAAAAAAAGCATCGTACGAAAAAAATCATTATCGCATGAAAAACATTATTTTCGTCTGAAGAAAAAAAAAATTCGTACGAAAAAAATAAAATTAATAAAAATTTCTCTATCAGGCATTATAGCCACTGAAATCGAGATCCCCGCCGCCCGATGCCTGAATCATTATGCCCACGCACTCGCGTTCGCAATGGTGTCACGGGCTCTCGCTACAACGTTCCTCTCTATTCCTTCGGTCGTCTCTCGCGTACATTTCCATAGTCTCAGGCTCTCCAGTCTTATAAAGACCGTCTCAAGATCCGTTGAAAAAAAAAAGAAAAAAAAATATAGTGTCTTATATATATGCGCGTGTGCCAATCCTTCGAAACGTTCGTGAAAACCGTGAACTACGCTACGGTCGTGTATACTATGTATCACAAGGGGGTTGGCATGTGTGTCGGTGAGTCTTTACAGCACGCCACAGCGGAGTATCAAATTTCAAGGCGCACTGCCGGTCGCCGAGGGGCGAACGGGCACGGACATTCGAGCGAGAACTTACAAACAGTGTAACGTCGCTCGGTTTCGCTCGGAGGCTCGCTTTTCGTTCCTCGGGCTCTGTTCTCGCTCGCCGAGCCTGTTTGAGAATCACTTTGCCTGCGTTGTCGCGGCAGGTAAGCCCCGGCGAATAGCGGGCGTACACGAGCGAACGAGAATTGCATGCAAGTGGTATTTAAAAATTCAGCAGCGGGCAATGCGGGTCACCTAAGCGGATAATCATCTTTCGGGCACAAATTAAATTTTTTATCCGACCGGAAAACTCATGAAATAACTGGAACCTCCGCGTTCAATGCCAGGGGCTCTCGAGCAAAATTTACGATAGCCGTCAAGAAGGAAGATTTAAAAAAAAATTATTATTGTAGAAATGACTTTTCCCGATCGACGTTCTTCCCGTCGGTTTTCGACCTTTTTATTATCGCCTCTTGTGTCGACAGCGTTGGTCGAATGAGAATGAGGCCTTGGCGGTTGCGTCACTTACTTCCTGGCGTATCGATTTAGGTACAAAGAAGCCAAAAAATGTTTATTTTTCGCGGAGCTGGACGCGGACAAAGGCGGAGGCGCGGGCGCGGGGCCGATTTCTGCCTGCGGACGTCGATGCAGATAAATTCAGGTTGGATTTCACGGCTGGCATAATCCAGCACGGTTATGTAGCAGAGGTACCGGAGAGGGCGAACGATAGTACAAGCGAGTGAGACCGGAAGCTCACCGCGTTCGCATCGATCGGTCGACGGTCCGGGCAAACGCAACGATATAACCCGGCGTCGCGCGTTGAGCCTCCCTTCTCGTTACTCCGTGTCCCTCGCTCTCGCTCTCTCTCGCGCGGTCTCGCTCTTTCTACACTGCCGTGCCCCGTGCAAGAGCCAACCCGAGAATACCCGCTGCCCTCGTACAGTGATACAGCCCTTCCTTCGCCGCTTTGTGCGACTCGTTTGAGCCCACGCGCGCTCAGAGTCGAGCCAGCACGACGTACACAGGTAGGTCGTAACAGAAAATTAAGATCGGGGTAACAAGGGTCAGCCTTTAAAAGACATTTCAAATCCCCAGCGAGGAAATGGTTGAATATAAAAATTAATGAGTTTTTATAATAATTACTATAATGAAAGTGGACTTTGAGTTCGGTCGAGGATTTTTTTTTTAAATTCTTGTCGACGATATTACGCCGCCAAATCAGCGGTTGCGGTTAACGAATCCGTAAAATCGAGCTTCGAAGTAAAAGAGCGCAACATTTGTTATTTATCCACAATAAAAAATGTTAAAAACGGAGAAGTGGTTGGAAACAGGATAATAACGTTAATGGCGATTTTTCGACGATATTACGCCGCCAGATCCACCGTTGCGGTTAACGAATCGGTGAAGTCTAGCTGTGAATTAAAAAAGCGTAAATATATATATTTTTTTAATAATACAACATTTTTTTAAACGAATGAGTCGTTGAAAATCGGATAATAACGTTAATGGCGATTTTTCGGATAATTGCAATCGCGTATAGTATGTGTGTTATTCTGTATATATATATATATATATATATACAG
>JAPYZC010003850.1:0-13545 GCA_030522665.1 Ichneumoninae sp. A BG-2022a
CTGCAGAAAAAATATCAGCATAGAGAAGAGATTCGAGTACGAAGGAACTCAAAACGCCGGTCGATTCAATACATTCGGATGGCACGGAGGTCTACAATATTGACTCGTTATCCTCAATCCTGCAAGTGTCTAACACAGTTGGTACATGGAGAATGTTATTCCAAGTCGACACATCTCCGATTTCCGTCATGTGTCATTCACACTATGTCTTCTCCACATGAGAGCCAAAATTTCTGAAATTCCGAGAAGATTTTCTAAAACCTGGAACTCAACGAAGAGGTGGACGAGGTAATCTGCGCCGTCGCCGTGCGTCTTTTGTTCCACATCACACACCAATCCAAATTTCCTAAATCGTCAGAGTCGCCTCGGGGCGGAGCGTTCCACACACTTACCTACATAAGTATACATCGAGTGGCCGACGAGGCCGTTTCTCTTCCGCATGATCGTGTCCATGCAGCCGCCGGATAGTCTGCAGCCTCGAGAGCACAATAGTTTTAGCTTCAACAATGTCTTGATTGGCAAGAATTGCGGAACGATTGTTCGGCCCGTTGGCTTTCCCATCGAGAGAGGAGACTCGAGTGTTCCAAATGGTTTCTCACTCTTTCGCTTCTTCTCCCGTTTCATTATACGCCCCCCCCCCCCTCCCAGTGCTCCGGGTCGCTTCCTCTATCCCGATGGGAGGGTGCGAAGAATTCAGCGGAGGGAATGGTTTCGGTACTCTCGGTGCGGGTACATCGCTGGTGCGAGGCCAGAGAACGTTGAAAAGAGGCGACAGGGACGGTTTTGACGGTGATGCTGGTCCAGCACGGGAGGGTGCTAACGAGGACCACCGAACATACCCCAACTCGGCTGTAAACCCTGCGTATATCCTGAACTCGCCAGCTCAGCGTCACTCGCAGACGAGACTAACATCGTTTAAAGAGACGGGGCCAAGGCTCAGGGCCGTACAAATTTGCCAGTCCCCTTTCACCCCTATCTCTCTTTCTACTTCACCGACAAACTTTTCGCCCCATTCCCATCGCCTGTTTCCCTTTCTTCTATGGGTTTTCCTATCCGTCATGAAGCTCCTTTCTTTCCTTTTTCCCTTTTTTAGACTCGTTTCCCGTTGCGTCGTTGGAGTGAGAAATTGTGGGAGGGGTTGGGGGGGGGGGGAGGGTGAGTCGATAGCATCGAGCCAGTTCGAATTCTACGGCCAATCTCGATTCGTTAGTTTTCGCTTGGAAATTCTACGAACGAGCCGGTAAAGGGGGTTTCGGGGTGGGGATGCAGCGACGGGAATTAGAGAAGTCCCTTGGGAGAGACGGTGGCAGTGAACAGCGTGTATATATATCGTTGGATAGTGTGTCTATATATTCACGGAGACATGGTATATAGGGTGATACTGGAGGGACAGACCGGTGTGCATAAATTTCGACCTTTGGTTCCGAACGCACAGGGTCATGACGGGTAAATGTAAATGTATACACATGTACGCTCTGGGTACATGCAAGGCTGTGTCTTTGGTTCTCTCTAGCTGAATATCGTGGCCGGTCGATTCCACGGTGGTTTTGCCGAACATCCGGCCAGCGCGAGGGATATAAAAAAAAATGTTAAAGGAAAAAATAAAACAAATTGGGAATACTTCAAGTCCTTGAAGAGCTGTGAATATAGAGTCGGTGAAGTTGGTAGGAAACGATAATTAACTTTTGACGCTAATTAAAGTCAGACACAAGTGGATTTTCCTTTCGTGCAAACTCAAATGTGCATTGAAGTGTCTGGCGGTTGCTTTTCTTTTTGTTGCCGATAATAAAAGTAATGCTGTTGAATAAAGGCGAATGGTGGAATAAAAATTTCCAGGGGATGAATTATTGTCGAGGAACGGATTCGCGATATTGAGGACGTATTCCAAAGTTTGGAATGGTGCTCAATAGGTTGCAGCTGACGTATTTTCCTGATCCAAGTGGCCGATTGTGGATTGGACAGAGTTGTGAGGACATACTTTTGTACTCACTAAATTTGATTCTGAAAAGTTCTTCAGGTGTTTTAGGATCAAGTGGAAACTGAATTTACGTACCCCTTCAAAAGACTCCGATTGATTCCAGTCCCTTGAGGATCCACGATTAGGTCCTATAATATTATTCCAAGACCTCGTATGAGTTCCCGTTGAGTCCTTTTCTACCTTCGCTTGGTTATACTAAGTGTCCGTCGTATCAAAGTACCAAACAGAGCCGCCCTACGTCTAGCTAGTTCTAAATCTTCTCGTTCTAAGACACTTTACTCTTCGAAATCTTCTGGTTCTAAGACACTTTAGTCTTCTAAGTCTTCTCTTTCTAAGACACTTTACTCTTCTAAATCTTCTCGTTCTAAGACACTTTAGTCTTCTAAGTCTTCTCCTAAATCTTCTCGTTCTAAGACACTTTAGTCTTCGAAGTCTTCTCTTTCTAAGACACTTTACTCTTCTAAATCTTCTCGGTCTAAGGCACTTTAGTCTTCTAAGTCTTCTCTTTGTAAGCCACTTCACGCATTCTGTTTAAGCCACTTTCTTCTCAGTCCGGCTAACGACGTTTGCATCTAAAATGGGTTTAATTTTTTTTTTTTTAAGGACATATGGCCCATGTGAAGAAGCAGCGTGACGAAGTCCTGAGCGAGAATTTGGGTTTGTCCCAATAATGCATGACACGAAGCACAGAAAGTCACCATCTATCAACTGTAGACTGCCCCACGACGGCTAAGGTGGGAGGTGGTTTAGCTACGCCGGTACACTAAATGGACGAACGACGTCTGGATCTCGCGAACGAGGGAATACGCAATAAAGGCGATAGTCGTATATGTGTCACGAGATAATTGAAAGCTACGACAACAAGTTGCGAACATACCTTCAGACGAACAAAGTGTAGATCCTGCTGTAACGCATCGTCCACATTGGCCACTATCGACAAACGTATGTACATGTCATTTAGTTATTGCTTTTCAAGTTTATCTGTATTCCAGAAAAGTAAAAATGGTTTTTGTTTACGAAAAAAAAGATGATTATCAAAACAATCTGCAAAAAAAAGAATTATATCATATGTGCCAAGTAGTGGTCATGAATGTTGTAAATCCGAATGGGAAAACTTAAATTCCTAGCGTTTGGGCAACCGAACGAAAGGAAGAGAATCGAGAAGGGAATACCAATTTTCCCAAGTTCTTGTGCACAAGCATCCGCGATCCATATAGTTTATACAAGAGACAAGAAATTGAACATAAAGAAAGATTGATAACCAGGTTAACGTTAGAAATCACCATGAGTCAACGCTCGCTCGATCGTTCGCAAGCCCGCTCGCTTGGGCCAGACAATATGGACAATCAAACTCGTTCACGGTACGTTGAGCAACGGATTCGGTGGGTTTCGCGTGGACACCGGATGGCTGGCTCATTCGGTCGAACGTACGGAATCGACGAGACGAGGGACGAGCCAGCCAAAGCGAACCAGTGATATAGAACAGAACCCCGAAAAGCCGTTGCAAGCGGTCAAGACGTGATCCGAACGCAAGAGAAGCTGCGACAGTTTCCGTGCGTCTTTGCCGTGAAGCGTCACGGAAATCCAGATTATACGGAAGCGATGGGTCGAAGAGAGAGGTCAGTCTCGTCCCATCCCATCCACTCTACCTGGACCGGAAACACACCAACGTTTCCCCCGAAAATCTTCGATCCGCGAGAATGCCGTCGACCTATAAGGCACAGTTCTGATTAGCGTTCGGTGCAATCTTCTTATAAAAATTACAAGGAAATATATATTAGAATTATAAGGAAATATATATAAGAATTATACGGAAATATATAGTTTACCAAAAAAAAGAATAATGCAAAAAATACTTGGTTCGCCCTTGGAATGCAAATAAATTGAATTCGTTGGATCAAAACTACCATTTTTATTTTATTTTTTCTTTTCAGCGCAAGCCCAAATAAATTTTCGAGAGGTTAGATTCGAAACTGGTAATTGTCTTCATAAAGCGTCACATGCGATAAGCGTGGAATAGGAAGCGAAATCTGGACCGCAGATGTAGTTAAACGCCGATCGGAACGCAACAACAACAATTCATTAATCTCCCTTCCGTTCCTGAAACCTTCGGATTTCAGCCGTATGTTGATCATGTCGAAACCCACCGATACATCAAACCCTTTCGTGAAGCCAACAATCCACCAATGAGATCGCGAAGGCAAAACGTCACAAAAAATTAAAAATCGTTTATGGCATTATAAACGCAATATACATACAAGCAACGCAATTATAAAGCGTGTTTGGAGGGGTGTGAACATTTGGAGCTTTCACAAATTGCCTCGGCTCGTTGTCTTGTCGCCAGAGGGGTCGAAAATTCGTTTGCGCCCAATACCCGTCATTCCAACCCCAGCGGATCTCGTTCACTTTTAATTCCTTCATTTTCACGGCTCGTTCGTTTGGATCTCATTATTGGATACGTCGAAAGCAACACTTTGACTTCTAGCGTGTATCAGATGCCGAATTAACTCACGCGATTTTTCACCCTTCCTACGGTGGACGACGCGGGACAATTGAGAGACACCACCCGGCAGCGTCGACGTCGCTCGCGCGGGTTGCACGCGAAATGTGTTTGGTGGGGTGAAAGTTAGCGAGAGTCTATAACATTTATAACAGACAGATCGTGAATCGGTCGGCTGAATTCTCCCTTGCAGACGAGACGCGACAATGTACATAGAGTTTACCATTGCAAACTGCACTGTAGCGATCATTCCGTTCGATTAAGCATCCAGCTGTCCCGGGAACGCTTAAAGTTTTCGGGAGGGCGACTATCGGCCACCAGGGGAGGGTTAAGGATTGCCCAAATTGACGGGTTCGGCGTGAACAATGCCTCGGGATTCTGTCGCGCATCGTCGAACACTAATATAAATGCAAATTAACTGTTATGACTCTACGAAATGTTGTGTCTCCTTCCTTGGCGAATAGAGCCAATGTCTAGGAATTGTGGAAGTGATGGGGTTCCCCGTTTCACCACTGTTTCAGAACTTTTCGTGGTTACAATTGTACATTCTGGTCGTCTTTGGGGAACTGCCAATCGTAGAATTTACCAAGGCATCCTCGCCGTGCGGCGGCGCTGAAATTGGCACGCACAGATCAGATGGTTCGGGTAAAAAAAATGAGATCGGCAGTTCATTACCGGATGTATGAAGGATCGTTGAAGGAAAATACATATAGTATAGTTAGAAAATTTAGTTAGTTCTGCAGAGTAAAAATAAAAAGAAAATAAGGAATAATGAATAAGCATATATTAACGCAAACAATTAAAGCAAAAATTATTCAATTGATTTTAAATGACGTTTTGAGAAAAACCACAGGACGTTATTTCAGTACAGTTTCAGTATTAATGGATACAAATTTAGGATATTTATTAAAGTATGTTCCTAAAAATAAGTACTAAAGGAAAAACATATAATACGTTCGACGCATTCAAAGCAAGTTGAAGACCGATCGTTTTAAATTTCAAACACTTGATTTTCTCGACCGAAAAGAAAGGTGGCGGTAGACCCGAGACTGCCAGGCTTAGGGGCGAACATCCGGACCACACGGAGGGAAAATCGTACCTAAGAAGTAAGCACGAGTCACAGGAAGATACAGAGGAAAGGGTGGGGAATGAAAATCTGTGCTCGGGAATTGTCTTTCACCGTACCAAGGCTCGTCGGGGTTATGAAGAAAAGTTTTTTTTTCCGGTTAAGGAAGTAATTGTATGGAGTGGGATCGGGTCTCCTTCGAGAGGTCTTTGCTCACCAGGCCTTTCTCGGATTCAACGTCAGCAATGGAGAGAGGCAATGTCGGCAACCAGCGGAAAGGGACCTCCGAGCTCTTCGAAATCTCCGGCGTGCCTTAGTTTGTATAAACAAGCGGATTTCGAGCTTAAGCGGAATGCGTCGGAGGGACGGCCGGAAACCCTCTCGACTTTTACCCTCTTCTTCGCTGTACCATATTCCTTCCTCTGCCCTCTTCCACTTTCGTTCTAGCCATCTCTTCCTCCTTCTCGCCGCTCTTCGACAAACTCCGTCGGATTTCTTGTCTCTCGCTCAAGAATATCAATGCTAGGGGTTCTCCGCTGAACTCACCATTCTTTCGTGAGATCCTAACACACACACGCACACATATGTTCGCCCCATCTCCCACCTCCATGTATCCCGTAATACTGTAGAGGGTTCTCGAAGACACGAGTGCTTTATTGCCATTTCCGCACACAGGCACTCGCCAAACAGAAGAAACAAGTTTTATTCCTCCAGAAACTCTCCGGTGTTTTCGTGCGTCGTTCTTTCCGCCTTTCGTCGATCCTCACCGGTGCTACTCTCGTGTCGCTATTCTCGGATGCAGATATGTTCGTTTCACAGTATTTTACAATTCTTGCATTGCCTCTTATCAGTCTCTCTTTTCCGGCCTATAATTTGGATTCCCAGTTGGACCGCGTAACAATCAATGGACAAAGTTGCGAATCGCCAAAATTGCGAATTGCCATAAAATTGTCCAACCAGTTGATTTGCAGCCTTGCGTCTGTGGCTATTTTACAGACGTCATTGCAGTTAAACATCTCCACCGCTCTTAAATCTTAAACATCTCCACCCAACTCCAACAACAACAACAAAAATACAAGGAATTAATTCTGCTATCTCACATGTGAGGAAACAATTTGGCGGGCAGAAACATTGGTCCAAATAATTCTAAACTCGTTGTCTAGCCGTACTCTTACCTACAGTAATGAATTAATTAACCAACCCTTACCTAAGTCGCCAAGCTGGCGAAGTGGGCCAATTCGCATTCGCTACGTAATTCCCTCCCTTGAGCCTGGTTAAGCCTGCGCTACTCTTGTGTCGCTGTTCTCCAATGCAGATATGTTCGTTTCCTAGTATTTTACAATTCTTGCGTTGCCTCTTATCAGTGTCGTTCTCCAGCCTATCATATGGATTCCCAGCTGAACCGCGTAACAATCAATGACCAAAGTTGCGAATCCAACGAGTTGGCCAAATTTCCGTGAGTAATTCCTAGAACAACGCTGCCATAAAATTGCCCAATCAGTTGATTTGTAGCCTTGCGCCTGTGGCTATTTTACAGACATCATTGCAGTTAAACATCTCCATCGCTCTTGAACCAATCCGAACAACAACAAAAATGCAAGGAATTAATCCCGCTATCTCACATGTGAGAAAATAATTTGGCGGGCGGAAACATTGGTCCAAATAATTTTAATCTTGTTGTCTAGCCGTACTCTTACCTACAGTAATGAATTAACCAACCCCTCCCTAAGTCGCCAAGCTGGCGAAGTGGGCCAATTCGCATTCGCTATGTAGTTCCCTCCCTTTGGCGTGGATAAGCCTACGCTTCTCTTGTGTCGGTCTTCTCCAATGCAGATATGTTCGTTTCATAGTATTTTGCAATTCTTGCATTGCCTCTTATCAGTCTCTCTTCTCCAGCCTATCATTTGGATTCCCAGTTGGACCGCGTAACCATCGATGACCAAAGTTGCGAATCCATTGAGTGGGCAAAATTTCCTTGAGCCGTTCTTAGAACAACGCTGCCATAAAATTGCCCAATCAGTGGATTTGTAATCTTGCGCCTGTGGCTATTTTCCAGACGCCATTGCAGTTAAACATCTCCAACGCTCTTCACCCAATTCCAACAACAACAAAAATACAAGGAATTAATCCGGCTATCTCACATGGCGGAAAACAAACAATTTGGCGGGCGGAAACATTGGTCCAAATAATTCTAATCTCGTTGTCTAGCCGTACTCTTACCTACAGTAATGAATTAACCAACCCCTACCTAAGTCGCCAAGCTGGCGAAGTGGGCCAATTCGCATTCGCTATGTAGTTCCCTCCCTTTGGCGTGGGTAAGCCTGTGCATGGGCTTGGAAAACGCGACCGCAGACCTAACAATACACGGTGAAACGTATGCCCGTCGCTCCGGGGTCGGTGGATCCTCCGCGGTAAGATAGTAAGCAGCAACGCCGACTCGCTTCGAGCTTGACACTTTGCAAGACCCCCGGAAACGGGGGTTCTCTCTATTTCGTTGGAGCCTGAAGAGAGAGAGAGTGCGAGTCACTAACTGCGCATCGAGGTCTCCACCCTTGCAGTTGAAGGAGAGAAACCCTTAAGGGCGCCGAGTCTTCCGACGCCCTTGCGCTTTGCGGTCGACCGAGAGCCGTAAACCTCATAAATAATGCCTGCGGTCTAGCGCGGCTCTCTGCTTGCGCCGGCTGTGCGGCAGCAACGGGAGCTCCTTACCGTCCCGCGTCGCTGCCTTCCTCCTTCTACCGGTTTCCCGCCGCTTTGGCGACACCACACAACATCTCTAAAAAGCAATGAGAAGAATGGGAGAGCCAACGGTAACGCTGGTAGGAAGCGTTTCCTTCCTTGCGTTGGACGAAGAAACGCGATCTTAAGTACCATTCCAGTGTATCTGGAGTGGGAGCGATAATTTGTTTGGTAAAAGTTAGAGAAATAATCGTTCTTGAAGACATTTCGGAGGTCCAATCATTCGATGATGTACGCTTTGGCGACACTACACTACGCAACAGAACACACAACATCTCTAAAAAGCAATGAGAAGAATGGAAAGCCAACGGTAACGCGTGTAGGAAGCGTTTCCTTCCTCGCGTTGGACGAAGAAACGCGATCTTAAGTACCATTCCGGTGTATCTGAAGTGGGAGCGATAATTTGTTTGGTAAGAGTTAGAGAAATAATCGTTCTTGAAGACATTTCGGAGGTCCAATCATTCGATGATGTACGCTTTGGCGACACCACACTACCCAACAGAACACACAACATCTCTAAAAAGCAATGAGAAGAATGGGAGAGCCAACGGTAACGCTGGTAGGAAGCGTTTCCTTCCTCGTGTTGGACGAAGAAGCGCGATCTTAAGTACCATTCCGGTGTATTTGAAGTGGGAGCGATAATTTGTTTGGTAAGAGTTAGAGAAATAATCGTTTTTGAAGACATTTCGGAGGTCCGATCATTCGATGATGTACCATGATTGTGTGGTGTAAGTCGAACTGGGATTGCTTGATGCTCTTGACCACACATTGCAAGATTGTGACAAGAACTGGAATTGGAGCCACTTGTCGTCAGGTAGAAATTTCCGAGCCTCAAAAACTAGGCCTAACAACGTCCAGAACAGGCCTAATCTGGCCTTAACGGCACCCCAATGTATCGTTCTAAAATGCTTACTAGGGTCGGGTTTTTTTTTTCAAAGCGGATGAAGGTTACCTCCCAAAGTGAGCCAAAGAGCAAGTTTGATGCGTCATGCAGCAACACAAATAAACATTTGAACGTGAAATTATAAACTGCGTCAAGCAACCTGAAAACCAACCCCCTTCTCCCCAATACACTCTCGCTCAAAACCTGCCATACAAACTGCCAAACGCATCTTTTTGATAAAGATTCCAACCAATCATCGACATCGCGAAATGAATTTCCATCCGCTAACGTTGACAAAGAAACTTTTTCCAGAATATATGAACAACCGTTGACCTCTCGTTGATCGACAATATTTTTCCCACGCTCCGAGGGAAAAAGTGGAATGATATAGGAGGGTGGGCGGGCTTGACGAGCGCTTCGCATATAGAGTCGCGGACGTCGACATCTGCGCAGGCGATACGTTAGCGTGTCAAAAATTGCACACGACCGGGATTATAATTGATGGGGCCTCCGGTAATTAATAGGGGGCTTGTTCGTGAGCTCGCGGCCTCCGAGCGCGGTGAAACAGAGAACCAACCGGAGCGGTGGCGGAGAGCAAGTGGAGAGGGCGGTGGGTTACAGAGAACTCGTGAAGGGTGCGGCGAGGTAAAGCGATCAGGGTAGGAGGGCCGATTGAACGGAGAGAGGACGGCAGTAGATTTAGATCGGGGCGGAACAGAGAGAACGATGAACGAAACGAGGCCACTGGCCGGCCGGGTACCGACCACTGGCCGGGCAAATGGCAAACGATACTGCGGAGGACCGATTAAAAACTGGCGGGGTTCGCGGAAACCGAGTGGATTGTTGGCATGCGGAAGAAAGGGTGAGAAGGATAGCCCGGAGTGCCTAGGTACTGGCTAATTGATACGTGCCCATTAATTATTCCGTCATTCCCGGTGAGCCGTGTTGCTGCGGCACAAGCGCGCACGTGCCTCTGACACAAGTGCGCCCAGTTCGCCGGCGATTTTCCATCGACGATGTGTGCGCGCGCGCTTGTACGTGTGCGCGCCGCGATAGAATCAAAATAGAACAGAATCGCCATGCCACCGAGAAAATGATGATAGGTCGGAAGAAAAAAAAACGAATGAAAAATATTGAAAGAGATGAAGTGGGTCGGAGGGGAGAATCGGCAGGATAACCGAAAGTCGAGAGTTAATTCACTCTCGTTGCGATTGGGAGATTTCGTGATAATTGAGTTGGAACGTTAAGATTTATTGTTTTAATATCTTCGGTTGTATCGGTGCTTTTAATTAAACACTCTCCGCCCTCCGACTGCTCGCTCTCAATATATATATATATTTTTACACGGATGGAACACGATGCCCCGTCTACAATGCGTGCGTGGACTCCCTTTTAGTTATCTTTTGCTGGTAGCGGAATATTGTTTGAACAAAAATTATGCAAGAACACAAATAATGCACATTTCTAAAAAAATATATATATTGTTACCATTGAAGAACATTTATCTCACCGCAACAAAAACTTAAGCAATTATTCTCCGAAGACCCCAGCTACTGACAAGGTGCCCGAATTTTTTCATACCCACAAAAATGGTTCAGATCGACTTGGGCCCATGACATGTCCACGTTTAATGACATTTCTAAAAGAATGATATAGATTTTCGATTTCCGAATTTTTAGACTCCAACTAGGTACAAGGTGGCCCAAATTTTGCATACCCAAAAAATCGCTGAGATGGACTCGGGACCATGAAATGTCCACGTTTCATGACATATCTAGACGAATGACACAGGTTTTCGATTTCCGAATATTCAAAACACAACTACAGCCAAGGTGGCCGAATGGACCGAACACCAACACGATTCTCTTAAAATTTTGTTTCACATTTCCTGCTTTCATCTCGCCAACACAGCCCCGACTCTTCAGCCTTTTGAATTACAAAAGTCTCCCAACAAAACATAAAAAAAGCGAATACCAAAAGAGGCTTTAAGGTGAAATAAAATTATAGTCTAAAATAAAAAAAGAACAAAAAAATACAGTTCGCTCGCGCATCGAACAATGCACAGCGGCGGCAGTTATCGGTAGTCCGTACGGTGTGTGGAACTGGTCTGATGGTCCATTAGCTTGTGGTATCACGAATTTCCATACGAATTTGCATTCTATCGTACACGTTCGTCGCAGACCGGCCGCTTGCAGTCTCGCCGGTACGATAGACTGCGCAGGGTTGGGGTATTGTGAAAAGCAGTTAGCGAGATGTTGTAACACCGTGGAGGAGGAACCGGCGGGGTTCCTCGACCTGGCATAGCGGAACGCACGACACAGCTTCCACCTCCGGGGAAGATGCCCTTTCGAGAGACTGCGTGACCTATGTACGACGGCGAATCCGGCGCGCCAGTTATCGTCCTCTAATCAAGGGAGCGTCCATCTGCATACGAATGTCGTGAATGGAGTCAGTCGCTGCTGCCACCTCGGGTAAAGCTGAGATAAAGAGTGTACGACGCTCTGGGAAGGAGACCATCATCGCGAGGGAATGCTCGGGCCAAGGCACGGCTGCGACTCGAAGCTCGGGATCGACGAGGGCTTGATCGTGGATTTATCACGACATTGGCAACTGCGTCAGGTGGACGTCCACCTGTCTGCAACTTGGGTGCAAGGCGACGAGTTGGGGAAAGCGATGAAGGCAGCTTCGGGAGGATTCGGATGGAGGGAAGGTGAGGATGGGACGAGATGAAACGAGGTCGATTTCTGGCGCATCACTTATTGAAGTCGACCCTGCTGACTGGGAATCTTTCTACTGCCGTTTCGCGCCATGTGTTCTTTCGGGTTCCTGGAAGTGTTGATGAAAGGGGCAAGGCTGACTGTTCGTAATAATTTTTGGTGGGAGATAAAGATGGATCGTCTCAAATGGAGGGCAGTCGTTTTGCCCCGCTCTCCGCGAGGAAAGAGTTGAACTATTGCTGAGCTTCGTGATGAAGGCGCTCTCGACGTCGATGATCCGATTGACGGAGAGGTTAGACTTAGAGACGTGAAGTGAATTAAGCAAGTGGTATAGCAGATGGCTTGGGAATTTTAGCAAGGCTGGTTGGCGCCGTTCGCACCGATGATCTGAGGACGATGCATTTTTTTGGTCACTGAGAGAGGAAGTTATGTTTACGTAAAAAAATACATTGTTAATGTATTTTCATAATTTTTTGTGAAAGCTACTTTTTGTCAATTTCGTATAAAAATCCGGAATATATTATAGTTGATTTATTTATCAAAAACACACATCGTCGACTAAAGAATCCACATTATGCCTCGCATGATTCTTCGTTGCCTACATTATCGGAAATATTTTTTATAGTTTTTTCGTAATCAACGAGTCCAAAAGTATAATTGCCGATAATGCGCGGAGCAGAGTGCGAAAACAAACAAACAATTAAGAGAGTGACAAGGTGCATAAAAAATCATAAGCTATTCGACGCTATGTTGAAAGTAAGCAAAATAAATTTGGGAATAAAAAACCACGTATTATACAGGAAGCGAAAAAAATCCATAAGTAGCTGCTTCGCCAGTGAAGCGCTGGCGGGGACGGAAGACACGCTATCGAGCATGATTAAGTATTGATTTCTATAACCCGTACATACCGTGGTTCATAAGAGGCTTACAAGATTTGCCTTTTCATTTCATATTACTGCGTAGAGCGGAAACTGATCGGGTCTTTACCCGACTCGTCTCAAGGTGTCTCTTTAGACACCTTGCATTTCACGTGGCTGATGGCGCTGCGTTCTGATAATACCCTCCCGTGTCCGTCAAACAAAGCTCGCAAGATCGATAAAATTGGCTTCCAAAATTGACTACGGTAGGTTTTACAGTGGTGCATTATAATAAAAAATTGAATAACCCGACGCTATGCTTTTATTTTATTTGATTTCATGTTCCAGATGAAAATTTTCGACAAACTAGTTTAACGTCATGTGACATACCTCTATTGGTAAAATAGGATTTTTTAAATGTATGCGATTGTGGGCCATTGGTGGGCGATTTTTTTTAGAATTGGCTCAAAACATTGATATAGTCGATCGGTTTTTTAAACGACTTTTCAAACGTTATTCCCAATTTTTCGGACTCTAAAAACAAAATTGCAACAAAATTCGACAGAAATTCTGTAAACAATTTTTTTTTCTTATTATTTAACGTCGCATCAACTACTATAGTTATTAGCGACGAGACCTACTATTTTTCCTTTAGTGGGAACCGTACCACTTTGGGGGTTGCTCAATATGAGTGAACGTTAACTGAACTTTTGGATGTCAGTAACAGTCGGTCTTGTAGGTTTGCTTCACGGCGCCGGAGCTACGTCACGTCGATTACTGGCTGTAAACATTGGACGTCTACTGA
>JAPYZC010003851.1:0-11277 GCA_030522665.1 Ichneumoninae sp. A BG-2022a
CTCCAGTACGATACTTCGACCCGGTATAATTGTTTGTATGGGTCGGCGAAACACAGGGACCGCCAGGTTGTGCTGGCTCGTCGTCCACTGCGGGTCGAGATAATTGATAAAAACGTTCATGAAGTTGTTTGCTTCGGTTTCGCCCTTACCGTCTTTCATCCATCATCATCGCGGTCTATGGACCGGATTCCTGCGCCAATCGATCCTCTTTCAACCTCGCCGTGGGAGTGTCAAGCTATAGGACAATGAGTCTTCCACGAGCTCTTGCCACCTTCTTCGTCTTCCTTTTCACTTTTTGCAGTCTCGTTTTGTCTCGTTTCTCGCGGTTGCGAGCAGAAACTATCGGACGATTCTCCGTGGCACTTAACGTTTCTCCGTTTCGCGAATGACGAATCGCCACCCTGGCGCCAGCGTTGGCTCATCTGGCTCTTCATCCGTTTCCGCTGTGACGATCGGGCATTCAAGCGCGGAACTTATTTTAAACGCTCGCGACTAAGGAATTTCTCATACTGGCAAACTTATATCGGCGAGGAACGTTCCCCGTGACTTAAAGCGGATCCTGAAACCGTGCGACTGTCCAGCATTGCACATATGTAGACAATTCGAATAACGGGACAATACGGATGACGTTAGCGTAGTAGTTGGCGCCGTTTACTTAGTAACCAACTAATCCCAGTTCGAATTCCGGCGATCACCATATTTTTCTATCATTCAAATTTGAACGAGACTAAAGACGACCAAAATGGACGTGATTGAGAAGAA
Source organism: Ichneumoninae sp. A BG-2022a (assembly GCA_030522665.1). Lineage (NCBI taxonomy): Eukaryota > Metazoa > Arthropoda > Insecta > Hymenoptera > Ichneumonidae > Ichneumoninae sp. A BG-2022a. The sequence goes on from JAPYZC010003851.1 coordinate 763, forward strand.
ACCTTCCGGTCCATATAGCGATGAGTCATAATCGATTGTAACAATTGAATCAAATAGTCTTTATAATCGGTGACATTTTGTCTTGTATAAGGGCCAATTCCATTTTGCACGCTTATTATCTGGCTTCATGATTTCACTAATCCGAGGTACGCTGACCGTCGCGTTAACTGCGATGATCGAGGTTTTACTGTACCAACATTTCTACCCTGTTTGTGTTTCCTATTAATTTGTTATTCGATCCGACGCGTATACAAGTACCTCGTTTAATCTGCGCGTATACCCCGAAGCTCTGTCTCATTCGGAAAATCGAAAGCCGCGAATTATCGCCGTTTTCCCGCAGCCTGAATTAATGGCTCGTGCTATCAGCCTGCGCCGAACGAATGATGCGGAGAACGACGGGGGAGAAGAGTATCCGCCACCGTTGCTCCATCGAAAACGTTGATACGCGAGGGCGAAATAGTAGGGAGTTGGAGTAGCACCGCTGGAGGGATGGCTCCACGGTCAACGACAATCGGGGTTAACCGGCGTAACAACAACCTGTTCGATGACTGTTCCGTTTGATGATTGCAACAAGTGCGGGCCGAACTGCACTGGCGGTATGCACTGGTGTATGCCGGCGCATATACAGTGGTATATGGGATAGTTATTCGCGACCCGCGCTCGTCCGCAGTTGCGCTGCGTTCGGTATACACAGGCGATAGGGAAACTGAACGTTCCGCTCGCTCTTTTTGTACTCTTCTACTCCCCGTGCATCATTGCCGCGAATACCGGTGAATCCGGCGCTCAACAAGTGGCCAAATCATTCTCTCTCTCGTTGACGGGAATGGAAAATTCCGAATTCCGGAACAAGCATTTATATCGCGTCGATCCCACATAAAAGAACGCACGGTAAAAGAAGCCGGAAGCGACATTGGATCTCTCTTCACAATCGCTATTACTGTTACTATTAATGTTAGTCCTGTTATACATTTTTATTAAAAATACCAATGAAAAATACCAAATGAAATATATATATAGGTACTATGATGCATTGCACCCAGTTCATTTTAATACCCGATGCAGGCGTGCGAATAATTGTCTCCCGATGCATTATATCACGAGTAAGAATGTGGTGAATGGTCGACAAGGAGATAGTGAGAAGCGGTTCTCCCCCCTAATCGTCCAAGCCTTCACTTTTGCGAACGGAGTCACACGCACGACGGTGGATCTCAGAAAATCGGTGCGAAGACCGAGCATGCCAGCAGCGTTGGTGGAACGGGTCTCATTAAGGACACCTCCGTCGCACTTAATTCTTCGCTCTTGGCACTCCAAGCTTACGGCCCTGCTGCCTACCGCCTCTCAGCATCCTAAAGGGTCTGCTCCGCTTTTGTACCAGGACAATCCCCACGTGAACGTCCATTCATTTTTTTTTACGTCCCGCTGTCTTCCCCCGCGTCTTCGCGAATTTCTCAATCGCGGCACTTTGTCTCCGTACACATTTCCGCTGCAGTGTCCCGACCAACCTATACCGATGGACCGAAAATTGTAAACGGCTATCGGTCGTCTCTCTTGTCCATCCAACCGCATCTCTTTACTCATGCACACCTTTTAATCACACCGTTATCCTCGGCCGTCCGCTAATAATCGAATTCTTCTCGTTTCAGGGTGGCGCTGGAAGCAGCGGGGCTTCGGGCGGTCTGAAGTTCACGGTGGCTGACACCTGCGAGAGAATCAAAGAGGAATTCAATTTCATCCAGCAACAGTACCACTCGTGAGTCGTCGCATGTCTCTTGCATCTCGCGCAGAGCTTCTTCCTTCTCCTCGCCTCCGACGCTTTTCCGCCGCGAATCCACCGCTTATTGACGCTGACGTTCCTCATCCCCCCGTCTTTCACCCTCTTTCCGACTCTCTCTCTCTCTCTCTCTCTCTCGATGTTTTTTCTTATCTCTGGACTCTTCACCGTCTCCCTGTGTTTCTATGTTTCTGCACTCCTGGTACGCGTTCCTTGCCCGGTTTGCTGTACCACGTCGAACACGCAGCAAAACCGCACTGTTAAAAAATATTGTAAATTTAATACACCGGACTGGAAGTTTTTATGCAAAAACTGGTGACATTAAATTGAATGTACCATTGTGATGAAAAATTAATGTACCTTTGCAGTAAAATTAAAGTCATTTATTGGAGTCAAAGTATTTTTACAATAAAATAAAAGTAAATGGTTAAAAGTAAAGTAGTGCTACTTTTTTTTTTAATATACCGTACATACATTTTTCATCATAATTGTACGTGAAATTTAATATACCACAACCAGTTTATGCATAAAAACTTCCAGTGTCGGTACATTAAGTTTTTTTTTACAATGCACGTCAATCGCGTTTTTTGTAACATATGCGCAAAAAGTCCCCCTTTTCGTCCTGTAACGCGTTGCGAAAGTGGCGCTTTTTGCATGAGTTACGTTTTCGCATTTTTTTTTTTTAACTAGCTACAGACATAAAAAAGTGGGAGTTTTTGCGGATTTGTTACAAACAGTGGTATGCGATACTTGTACGAAAGGGCCGACGGCGGTTGGGAAGAAGTCAACAGCAGACAGCACTCATCTTCGGCTCGCGCTGCGGTGGCACTTTGCTTCCGGCTCGTGGGGCCAACTTCACAACCTTCATCGAAAGATCGCTTTTCCGCGCTAGTATCGCAAAGTACGGCCAGCACGGGTTCTGTGTATCATTCCCGCCAGGCTTCGGTTCTCAACTCTTCTCTTTCTCTTTCGACCCCCTCGCAATAGCGCCCGAATGGTCCTCCGCACTCGAGACCTCAGCATCAGACGCGAATTCGTGTCGCCGATGCTGAGGACGAGTTCGCGCGGGGGCAAAATGCAGAAAGAGCGCGGTATTTTTATGCTACAAAAAACACAGGGAATCTCGAAGAAGAGCCCTCGCGCCTTTTCATAAACGTAACCCTATTGCTATTCTCTTGGCGCTTCGACCCTCCTCTTTCTCATCGATTTTTTCTCAATTCTCATTTTTTTGTCTCCTCGATTACAGACTGAAGCTCGAGTTCGAGAAGTTGGCCAACGAGAAGACCGAGATGCAGAGGCATTATGTCATGGTGAGTGTTTTTTTTCCTTTCCGTCTTTTTTTTTGCCAGATTTCCACAGGTATTGTCTTTTCCTTTTAGTATTGAATTTCGTATCAATTCATCCATCCTTTCTGAGGATTAACCTTAAATGTAGAAAATAAAGAAATTATGAAGAACATTGTAGAAAATAGTTGAAACGCGTAGAAAGGAAAATCGTAAAAAATTGTGGTAAAAAAAAAAGTTAATTTGGTCCGCGTACACGCGATAGACATAGAGAGTGCGGTTTCGCCAGTAGTAACGGGGCCGCACATACTTTTTAGTTCTTCTTTTGTGTGTTTGTTTCACAGTCGGCGACTCTTTTTCTGGTATATAACGTCATCGTCTTCGATTGCGTTCGTGTGAGGTGAGACGAGCCTGTTCCACTTACACCGCGCGCGGAAGGGTGCGAGTCAGTGAGGGGTTTGGGGGTCGTTCGAACGACGCGTATACCCTCCCCGGAACAGAGAAAGACGGCAGTGAGGGCGCGACCGGAAATTGAATGCTCCGAATGAAATATACCGGCCCCGACCGTTCTCAAACTCATCGTCTTTCTTCTTATCCTCCATCATCGTTCTCGACGTTTCAAAACGATCTTCCTCACGAGCGCCGAGCCTCGAAGGCAGGGATCCGGTGAGGGACGCTATATCCGTCGATCCTTTCCTCACACCTCCCGACTGGTCGGTGAGCTGTGTGAAACGAAAAAAAAAAGAAAAAAAGCCACGCTGGTTCGATTGAATCAATATCGGTTTCGTTGCCGCAACAAAATGTAACACACCCATTTATTCCCTCAAATTTCCATCCCTCATTGCACGCGAGGTGAAAAGATAAAATAGGCAGCTTGTTGATCCCTTCGTCAATGCTGAGAGAGTTGTTGCTGAACTCTCTGAAAACGATAAAAAAAAAGAACCAAACAAACAAAATACGCTGACGAAAGAAGTGTAAATTAACGTGGGACGAGTCGTCGGCGAGCGGGCATCGACCCGTGGTATCAAAGCCGTGCCTTTTATGAGCCGAGGGGAATTAATTTAAGAAATTTCGAGCGATATGAGTTTACCCATATGGGGTAGGGTCGGTGGAGGCGACGAGCGTAATTGAACCGCGGCGATCTGGCTCCTTTGCTCTATTACTCGATGCGGTTGCCGGCTGATGGGAGTGAGGATGAGGGAGGGCGGCCACGCTCTCTTCCCACTGCGAAGACGATCGAACCCTTATGCCCTCGGACATACAACCCTCCCATCCCCCCCTCTATAAATTGCTACACCGATGTGACACACCAAGCAGCGGGCAGCAGCAGTTGTGAAGGAGCAAGCAGGAGTAAACGAGAATGAGCGAAGGGGTGAGTGAAACCTGCGGGCGATTCGGCGCTCCGCGGAGTTTCGCTCGTGGCGATGGTGTAAGGGGCCACGAGAGTTGGCGATAGACGAGTCGGTGGCGGCGGGAGAGGCAGGGGGTGGGGAGGGTTTGGGAAGCGGCCGCGAGGGAGAGAAGCGGGAGCCCGGGACGGTTACAAGGGCGGAGGTGACGGAGGGAGCGGCGGCTCTCGAGGGGGATGAGAGGAGGAGGAGAGGAGGAGGAGAGGGGCTTTGGAGAGGGGCGGGGGGAGGTTGGAAGTTGAGCCGGTAATCGATATCTCCAAAGTAAACGAAGAGAGAGAGACTGTCAGGGAAGTGGGTAGGAGAGAGTCGATGAGAGATAGACATAGAGATAGAGGAGAATGAAGAGAGGTGAGCGAGGGAGTGAGTGAGCTGGAAAGGGTTAGCGTCGCGGAGCCGAGAGAGTGGCGGAGTAACGGTGAGTAAGGGAGAGATAAAATACAGTGGTATGAGATAGGGAGGAGAGGAGCGTAGGTGTAAGTGTGAGGGAGGGAGAGCGTCGCGAAGTGAGGCGCGAGACAGGGATGCAACGGTCGCGCATCAGAGCGCAGTGTTGGCGGTCGGGGGCCAGGGGGGGGGGGGGGAGAAATAGATGTCGAGGGTTTGTCAGCTACCGGCAAGTATTACACTGTACGCGCCCAGACACATTTATACACCAATACTCTCTATTGTACATTCGATGTACATACATATATATATAGGTATGTATATATATATATATATATATGTATTTATTATACATCATCTCTGCCGTCCCGGTTTTCACTTCTGCATCTCTGTACACTTCTCTTTGCCGGCTCCCTGGTCTCCTCATTTCCCTTGCGCCTGAAACCTTGTCTCCCGCTTCCCTCGCTTTCTCTCTTTCTCCCTCTCTGCTTCCCGTATCTCTCTTCTCTCTGATATTCTAATTCCACCGGCAGAAATACTGTCCATTCGTCTCTCTTTTCTTCTCCCTCCACCTCCCCTCCGCCTTTCCTCTCCCGACTCTTCACGATTTTCATTAGGATAAAGCGCCGTAAATCCGCGCGTTATTTTCTCTCAACTCTTGTTTTCGTTTCTTGCCGCATCGCTTCTTCTTTTGCGACGTTCGAGTCGCCTCGTCTCGCGTAGCCTCTGCCCTCCCTCTCCCCCCCCCCCCCGTTCGCCCCGTTAATTTTTCCCCTCTGTGTATACCATCGCCTCTGCGCGCGTTCTCCTCGTTTGTTCCTCATTCTCGCTTTGGCCCTTGTGTACGACGGCGACTCTCGTGCGATGCTCGAGAGCCCTTCCAAGTCTTTGGCTCCGACATAACTTGCCATACCTATCGTTCCTCCGTGCCTACCCTCCCCTTTGTCTCCACAACGGAACATTGCTGGAGCTCGCGGCACGGCTTTCCGACGAACTTTGTTATCTCCTGTTCTACCGTGCGCGCGATAACGTGTGGATGATTATTCGTCATTGAATTTCAGAAAATACAAAAACAAAATGCCCATATAATTTTTTCTTTTTTTCATTGTTAATAAAAGCTGCGCATAATTTTATAGTTTTTTTTATTTTTATTTTTTAATACCTACAAACTCCATTCGGCAACTGAGATTTTAAAATTTTTCCTTATTCTTCATCTGTCATCGTCCCTTCGATTTTATTCGGTGCAACATGCTTTTCGAACATCGTGGTATTTCTCTTTTTTCTATTTAAAAAATATTCTCGTCGATTTATCGAATTCGCCGATCGAGGAGAGAAAAAGTTAAAAGTCCTGTTCCAGCGGCCCTTTGTACCGCTCAAAGTGTATGTATCTTTGAACTGGAAATCCAACACCGTCGACTCGTAAGGGCTACTAGATTGGTTACGAAGTTCGTACAATTGCCGTATCGAAGTTATATCTCAGACGCCGCCCGCCGCCTCTCTTGCCGCGCAGAGATCTCTATCGCAGTTAGCCGCCGAGTGCCGGGATCGAATTATCGGTAGAACTTCCATTATTGGAATCCGCGCTCGGCGTAACTACATCCTAACCGAGGAGCCAACCTCTGTCGAAGCACCACTCCCACAGAGTACAGGCTCTCGCGAAAAAAAAGAAAGACTAAAAAAAAAGAAGACAAAGTTAAAGCTAAAGATTAAAGATTCCACGTTACAGCGAATATTTCACCAAATGAAATCGGGTCCGAAAGGGATAAGGAAATACCGCTGTTGAGTACGGACCAAAGACAAAAACACTTTTCTCCCTGCCAACAAATATGAATTCTATAATCATTTGTACCTATATTTATTTATTTATTTATTTATTCATTTGTTCATGTGTTCATTCGGCCATTTATTTGTCTGTGTATTTACATATTTATTAAATCCGTGAAATTTTATGTTTCAGTATTACGAGATGTCGTACGGCCTCAACGTCGAGATGCACAAACAGGTAAGCAATGACGAGTGCGCGAAACGTGAGAATACCATCCCCTATCACCCTCCCCGTTGCGCTCGTCTATCCATTTCCCTGTTTGACGAGTTTCCGGGTTGAATCCTATTGTACGGTGGTTACGTACGCCCATGCGAGTGTAAATATCAAAGGCGGGACTCTCTCTCTCTCTCTCTCTCCTCCCGCTGTCGTTTCTTATCCATTATCCCAGCGAGCCGAGCCGACCGCACACTCGCGTCATTTCGCGTTTCTCGTCTCGATCTTGAAAGCCCCTCTCGTATCCGACTTCGGAGGCGCAAACGGGGAAGAAGAAAACACAAAGTCCCAAGCCCAGCGAAAGAGGAAGGCCAAGAAATAAAGAAGGCACGAGGAAGAAAGGGCGAGTGGAAGGCGTGGAATAGAGAGACGAAGCCGGGCGAGAAATATGGGTCGCGCTTTTCACTCGGTCGCTCGATTTCTCGATGCGAAAAAGGTGCGGCCGCATATGCACCGCGAGGAATGAAACGGAACGTGACGTTAGAAGCGGCGGGAAGGGGAGGGTGAAAGGAACGAAAAATAACGGAGTGCTAAGGAATTTTACGTACACGTACCGACTATCCTATAGTACCGCAGAGTATTTGTAGCTATATATATATATATATATATATATAAATATCATCTGCGTGTAAAGCTGAGTCATAAATTCGGCGAAGCGCACCGAGAGGAGATATCGCGTAACTGCAGTGATAGATGGTGCACAGTAAAAAAAATAAAATAAATAAAAAGTTTCGTGCATTTAAGAAATATTTCCGTCTTTCACTTCTTTTTTTTTCCTTTTTTGTTTGTGAATGAACTATATTTTTAACAAAAAAAAACGATTTACCTAGCGCAATGATCTATTTACCATTACCATTTTGAGGTCGTCCTCAAAATGGTAAGGTGGCATAGCCCCCGAACGGTTATCCCCCGATGATTATCCCCCGAAAAAATATTCATCGGGGAATAACCGTTCGGGGGCTATGCCACCCTACCCTCAAAATATCATTAAAAAAAAAGTCTGCACCCACTGTAAGCAGGACCAATAAATCGCTAATATAATAATGATAATAATAATATAAAATGATATAGAATAATATCAATATATGTACATTATTAATATTATGGCTATATAAATATTATCACACTATATTGTCATAACGTTGCGAAAAACGAATAACGGTTGTAAATGTAGTGATCCAACGATAAACGCGCTTAAAGTAAAGACTTAACTTTTCCGGTTAATATTGTAAACCAGAGTCTGAAACAACCCTCGAATTTCGGTACGCTATTCGACGGGTCTTCCGATATTCATTAGCATTAGCAGCCAATCATTTATCACTTTCGTATAGCAACGAGGGTGAGGAGGAGCGCCAATCCGCGCCGCGCCTGTTCTTCTGCGCTCCCGCACAAAGGTCGTCGGTTTGCTAAATGGGGTGCGAGAACACCGGAGGGTGGATACCCTGCTCTCAACTATTCTCTCCCCGGCCGCGACGAGCACGTCGTTTGACCGTGGTAGCGGTTTCTTCCGCGTCTTCCCTTTTCTCATTCCAAGAACGACCCTCAATTTCGGACCGTAATCGTCTTTTCTTGTTATCATGCATTTCTATTCGTTTATCTATATGAAAAAAAAAATTGTTTCAGACTAAGTATTAAAAATTGTTGCTAGCCTAAATAGTAAATGAAGTACCACGTTCCTCTTGCTTCTACGTTGCCTCATTCTCGTTTCGTTCGAGCCATCAAACCGCGAGAGGGAGATATTTATTCCGTGCTCCGGAACCGAAGTTCCCTAAGAGCTCCGTGCCTCACCGTGCCGTTCATTCAGAGGTGGATGAAGAACGAGTTTCGTGGCTGGGAGAATCAAGCACGGAAGAGCGGACACGCACGCGTGCAGCAAGTCGACGGGGGTTGAAACTCGACTCACCTGCTGCTACCCCTGCGTTTAGGGTGAGAGGACGTTCACGTGGGGACAAATTACCCGACCAGTTTTCGTAATTCGGCGAATGTTGTTGCCAATTTTCGTATTAACCGTTTAGCCCTCGGTGGAAAGATAATTCTTATCCGAATTCTTATTTTCATGTACCCATTTATAGAAAATAATAATAGTAATAATTATTGACAAATCCGTATATTATGTTCCAATTCTGCTTCAAATATCTTACATTTGAAGCATTACAATGATTATTTACTTAATTCTTAATTTTTTTCAGAGCCTCGAAAATATTTCCAAATTGCAACATAGCGAAAGAAAAAATGAACGTAACAATTTTTTTTTTGTAAATAAAAATTAAAGAATAAAAATATTTTTTTATGGTAGAAAAATTGATAATCGAATCTTGCTCCGGATAATTTTATGTCTCTAATGACGATATTTTTTGTTCCTCTTCAGATAATCGCAAAGGATTATTCAATCGTTTTAGCCTTTAGTCCATGGCAGGAACATCGATATTTATTGATGTTTCTACTACGGCTAAAGGGTTAAATCTTCATTTATTTTAACTTTCTCGGCAAGACTCGGTCTTCTCACCTTGCACTTTTCGTTCCCTCTTACCTTCCTCTTCCTATCCATTCGAGTTATCTCTTTTTTTCCCCGCGGGCAAAGGCAGAGCAGCGCGCGCGTTCTCCGCAACAATCTCTCTACTCCTTTCGCCGTCTATCGCGCGCTTCCCTACTCTCTCCGGTTTCCACTCGTCTTCCACGCCGACGTAGACACCTCGATCGCCGGAGGAGAGTGCTTCAGCGTAGATACACACACACACACACGCGCGCACACACACACGCATACACACACACTGTACAGTGGGATCCTCGACGTTTGACGCTCACCCGAGGCAACCCCGCAACCACCACTTTACCACTCGCTACTCGGCTAACTCGAATTTGTTGGCAATGTCCCAGTTTGGCCTCCCGCTCTTTAAATAAACCGCCGCGGCCCACGTAAACCCCGCTCTCTATCTCCGTCACACTTTCGCGCATTTCCCCTCACTCTAGCCCCGGTATTCTCTTAATACCGATGCACGTTTCACGAATTCCGGATTACGCAAAATGCGTTGTTTTTTTTTTCTTCCGATTCAAAGTCCGGATTGCCAGATCATAGAAATTCGCGCACAGTCTGAACATATTGAACTGTTTGGTTTTTGGTGTGATTTATCTTTGTTTATTTGCGAATTGTTTATGTAACAATAAATAAGTAAATATTCAAGCTGAACGGAGGTATTCCAGGATTAAAATATCAGTGTGTTTTTTTTTGCTTGTTGTACAATAGAGATTCGAATCTAGCGAACGAAAATCATATTAACGCCTCTCTGGTAACTTCCATCTGCGTGTCTATGGATACATTATCGACAAATAAAAAATAACTTCTTAAAATTCGAGCAATTCTTGTGTCCAGAAGCGCGGCAGCGATTAAACGCGACGAAATTGGAATAAAACATTTTTTTTTTAATCTCTTTCATTTTTCTCATATATAATGTTCTCCCACACTGTTACCCGGAAGTAAGCCCAAACGGCTCGTAACGGGAACGGGAGCGACGCAATCGTATCCGAACGTGTAACGTCAGGGCTTTGCGGGTTTCAATGATTGCAGTCGGAGATGTAAAGAATGGATACTTTTATTTGAGTCACAGAGAGAGTTTCGGGAGAGTGTAC
>JAPYZC010003852.1:0-11276 GCA_030522665.1 Ichneumoninae sp. A BG-2022a
GGACAGATGGAGAGGATTTTGTATACCCGAGAGAAATCCAGATAAGTCTCTTGTTATAAACCGACATATATGTATATTCCGAATTATTACCGGCAAAAGAGCGATAAGATACCTATGGGAAGAGAATTATTAAGGATTATGTGGATTTACCCAAACGACCGATTTTACGAAGCCAACCCGCATTTATTTATTGATTAAAATTAACTCGTCATCTGTATTTTGTTTTGCAAATTAGTATTTCAAGCACATGAAGTTATTCTCGATTTTTTTTTAACGTTAAATAAAATGATTGATCCGCTGTCCGTAGTATTTTTTTTTATTTATTCTCGTTTTGTTCTGCGCGTGTCTAAATTATATTCTACAAGGAACAGTTCAATTTAGTTTTAACATCATTTTTAAAATTTATCTGGCCTGAAATCTCCTCTGTATAATTGATCAGTACAACAGTTAGTAGTATTACCCAAGTACATTATTCGTAGCGTAAGATAATGTCGCGCATAGCGCTCCTAAAATCCCCAACCGAAACGTCGAATGGATCCAAACAAGCTAGCTCGTTTGCGGCCATGGTGATTCGGCGAACTGCTGATCATGAGGTAAAGGTGCTACGAGCGACTGGAACGTGAAACATCTGTGTCGATCTCGTCGACCTGATCAGCGCACGAAGGGAGAATCTCTCCAACAGAAATGGGCAACTCACTCGGCCCAACAGTATTTTTACCATGAGAGCAACGTCGGTGAACGAACTATTGATTTTTTTTTGCATATAAATTGTATCTTGCCATTGACAAGTATGTGACGAATGTCCTCTATTACCTGTGAGCTTTTAATCCATTCATCGCTGTCCTGCGTTTCCCGGTTGTGTGTTCGGTAGTTGGGCAGTTTCCGGTAGATCGCAGCTTGTAGCATGTGACATACGAGTGCGAGAGAGATAGATGCATTTTCCGACTCGAGGCCATTTACAACCGATTGACGTTTCGGAGAAAACGGAAGCATCATCGGACGCGGTATTAAATTGTGCATCCGCTAATGCTTTTCTTTTTTCCGAAAAATCTACGGTCTCTGAATCGCATACATTACAGATTTTGGTTACCGACTGAGTCGTTTCACATGTCCTTAAGAGCATGTGAAACACGTTCTGAGCGTGTCTCTCTCGCTCCGCTGAGAGCGCCACTCATGCTATCTCTCTCGCACTCCATAGTGTTTCAAATGCTCTTAAGATTATTGATTTGCGTAGCCTGTAATTACTATAACTCACGCACAATCGAAAAATGTTGGATCGATTGCTCATCGCGATCATCGTACACAAGAATCCACTGAACGAATGTGTTCGGAATTAAGCGAACTGCAAAGCTTGGATAGACATTCTATAGTAAAAATCTTATTAAAAATCTTATCTATTTGTGAGATAATGTAGAGCAAAGAAATACTTCCGGCATTTTGGAGTATAACTACTTGGTAGCGTCCTTCGCTCGCTTAAATTTTTTTTTTAAGTACTTGGCGTCGAGACGCTACAGCGTCTCTTGATATTTATCGTTTATTATTTTTTCGTACCACAACGTGACACTTTTCTTTTGGATTTTATTGTGTATCTTATAAGTTATAACCTATCGTTAACATGGTGTCCAGCGATCCTTGAAGTCCTTGAAGTCCTGGAACTATCCTTGAATTTTGCCTGTCCTTGAAAAGTCTGCGAATGTCCTTGAATTTTACCTAATGTCCTTGAATTTCACCTAATGTCCTTGAATTTTTTATTTCCCAGCACATTTGAGCTTGCTTCAAAATGTATATTATTAGCGACCATCCTAAAAAAATGTGTGTTTCAGATTCGCTGAGATACATTTGTGCATAATGTGTTGTTATTTTTTTTGAACCGATGTCGATGTGAACGAAAGCGGTTATCGAAGTAAATGTTATTTCGAGGGTCGCACGCGATATGCATATCTTCATTTTTTTTATAAATGTCCCAACACAACCTGGAAATGTCCTGGAAATTGTTCTTGAACGTCCTTGAATTTCGTATGGATTTTTTACTGGACACCATGATGAAATAAGCATGTATTTGGATAGGGCAAATGTGATCAGTTTCGGATTGTGGCCTTTCTTCTTCAATATATTGTACCGAATATAGATGCTGGATGGAGGATGAGGATGGATGGAGGTACACGATATTACATAGAAGACCGGAATGGCTCGGTATGACAAATGACAAACGGGCAGATTATCGATAGACCAGATGACGACAGTCTTGATCGGACTTTCAGAGGGAATAGACGTTTGACAGTTCGTGCTCCAGATATTTCGCTGCGATTGTACTTAATAATGTCCGCTCTATAACCAAACACGCGCGATATTTATTCCACGAGAACGTAACTATATTATGGAATTTATCGCGGTGGTACGAATCTTTTATTTGACATCTGTCTAACAAATCCAACATTTCCATTAGCTTCGACGCTTCCACGTTGAAGTCCACTAGACGGTATAATTTATCTGAAACGATCAGGAACATGTAAGATCGCAATTGTTCGCGCGGTGATTGAAATGTTTTATTGAATACATTGGATTCCGTATATAACTTTTTCAAATTTGTTTCCATCTAACGTCGCTTCAACTGTTCTGGTAATAAAAAGGTAAATATGTGCTTCGGGCCGGCTCCGGACGTCACACAGTGGCGACTTTGTACCATACGTCCACGTACACATTTTGCCTAGTTTACAATTGCTTTAAATTATGAAGATTGCTAAAGCCTGGACCTAGGGTAAAAGTGGGGAATATGGCCCGGTCCATATATCATTGATTTACGTGTTAATCGAGGTGGGCCATATTCACCATTTTTACCCTACAGTTTTTAAAGTCGGTTCCGAACCACCGGGGAAACGTAGAAAAACACATAGCAAATTTTTTCCATTGGTGTCGAGTGGGAATCGAACCCAGATCTACTGTGCAGAGACTGAATCCCTACCGCCTACTGCTTCCCTCCTGGTAATTATCCGCGGCACCTACTATTTTTCCTTTAGTGGAAACCGGACTACTTTGCGGGTTGCTTAAATATGAGTGAACGTTCACCGCACTTTTTGGTGTCTGCACCAGTCGGTCCGTTAGGTTTGCTTCATGGCGCCGAAGCTACGTCACGTCCATTGTTGGCTCTAAACATTGGACGTCTACTGACATATGTATCGAATATCGTAAGACAGATATGCCAGAAGCTTCCCCAGATAGCCAACCGTAGCACAGGCAACTAAGGTCAATTGCTTGCCACCAAGATTTGCTGTTTGCCTGCCAGCAATATTGCAACAATAGTTTCTAGCACGAGATTGCACTATATTGGCAGTAAAAATCCAACAACGGTTGCTATAAGCTGATTTCTTATTCTTAACAGCCATGCCAGAGATAAAAATTCTTCCTCGTTAGAAGCCGACCTCTGACTACAAATTTTCTCAATCAGCGTTATTGCTAACGATAACGAAAGCTTATTTTTTCATTCGATGAATGAGTTCGATAATGGGTTGATAATGAATTACGTTACATGATAATAAGTTATTAAAGAGTTTGTTTGCGTAGGTGTAACGTTTGATTGATAATGAATAACGCAACAATTATTGTATTACTCATAGTAGGGGAAACCGGTGCAGAATGGGAACATGGGGCAGAATGGGGACTTGAAATGTCATATCGACGTGGGACAAAATGGGGTACCCATAATTATCGAATAAATCGATTCATGATAGTCAACAATCGAGTGAAACCGGGGAAAAATGGGAGCATGAAATTTTATATCGATGTGGGAAAAATAGGGTACTAATGAAGCTAACAAAAGTTGCCGCAAGTAAAATCGAAGGGTACCCCGTTTTGCCCCAGATGGTTTTTTAAAAATATCCTTTCAAAACCGGTGACAAACAATTGGTGTGAAAAATAATGGATGTATGCTTTCGGTATCGTTATAGCAGGTTTTATTGCTCAGCGTCCCCGTTTTGCCTCGGTCTACCCTACTCAACAATTAATGATTTTTTTAATAAAAATGAATCAATTGATCTACGAACAATGTAAATTATAGCTCAATTACGAGTGTATGTATGTAACTCGACTCGCCGAAATTAAATCTCTGTAACCATAAAAAAGAATGCGCGTTTTTGGATTTTTAATATGTTCGAAAATATTTCGAAAATATGATACGCAATTAGCGTATCACTAACGATCCTTAGAATATTTGTGAGAATCAATGGAGGCACGTAAATTATATAACAAATCGAATTTTTAAAAATTACACGCAAAATAACCGTGACTCAAGCAAGTTAATCTTCGTAGTGAGGCGCAAAGCACCAGCAAGCCTTGCTGACGATTTGATGACAATATGCTCCTAAGAATTTTCGGCATTAGGTGCTGACAAAAACATAGGCAAATGGGGACGCACATGCCGCAATTTTGCTACCATTCCGTGCGGACATGTGCTGCCTATTTGCTGGCGGGTTGTTGGCAAAATGCCAACAACCGGCTCGTTACGATATTTTTTCCACCGGCAAGACTCCGGGTACCGGATTCAAACCCAAAACCTCCCTAGATAGTTTGTTTTTGAGCCCACAGTACTCTTTAGCCACGAGACCAAATTTATTTATACAGTTATATTTATTTATTTATTTATTATTTATATATTATATATATTATTATTTGTATATTTATTATTTATTTATAAAGTTTATACGGTATTTATACAGTTGAACGTCGCTTATCCGGCCTTCGATCGACCGAGCCTCCGCGTTAACGAAGGCGTAGACTCGGATAATACGGAAAACTGGGATGAAACGAATAAAGCAGCATACGCGCATACGCGCATACGCGGCATACGCGCTTAAACTTCTACCAGTTTGCTGTGTCTTTATATTGGAAGCTGCAAATACAAGAGTTCCGATTTTAGAGTCAATGGTTTATGTTTATACGAAGTTAATGTTAATTAACTAAATTATAATTATATTTTTTAAAATAACTAAAGTAACTAATAAAGTTGCTGTTTAAATGAAGTACTGTGTTATTTTTTAAATATATAATAGTAATACAAGTTTGAATTGCGTCTGTTATCCGATATTTCACTTATCCGACGTACACTGAAAAAAAATATCATTGATTCAAGAACAGTGACACCTGCGGGTTGCCATGGACATACGCTGTTATCTCAAGTCTATTTTGCTTGACATAGCATTGCATCATAATGAAACTATTACATATCTTTTCATAAATTTCATAGATATTGGTTCATTTTGATATATAATTGTTAGAGTGAAAATAATAATTAAACTGACTATATATGTCAATGGCACCCCGCAAGTGTCACTGTTCTTGAATCAATGATATTTTTTTTTTTTAGTGTACGCTCTCCCTGTATTACCTCGAATAAACGGGGTACTACTGTATAACTTGCCTTTCGTTTCTAGACAGCAACTAGTTATTTCCTTCATTTTTTGTTCGATGCCTCTCAATATCGACATGAGTTTAATCATGTGGCCGCCGCTTTTCCGTTCGTTGACCTGTTCCCTGCTCTCGGTTTCGCCCGTCGCTTGTGAAGGGGTGGAAGAATGGGGGAGGGGGTATATTAATCATTTAGCTTTCCTTTCCGATATTTCAAAGGTGACGCTACTCGACGACATTCGACTGGAATACATTTTCATGAAAAAGGCATTCGATGTATCGATCATAAAAAAACGTGATGGTCGAAGGAAGAAACATTGTTTTTCACTCTTTCCAATAACAAGACAGTACGGGAGAAAAGCCGAAAAAGGATGGATGATTTTTAATTTAAAAAGTTGATCACTAAGTTAAAATCGGAGTTAGAGTCGAATCAATATAAAAAAGTTATTATTTAAAAATGTTCGTATATTTTGTTTTGTCAATATAATGTTGCATGCAACAAGGCATATAGATACAAGTTGAACAATTATGGTAAGAACAATATACACAGAAAACATAGACATAGAATAAGTTGCTATCCGAAAGAAATATTGACACGCAACAATGTTGCATTAAAACAAATTGATACACAAAAGAAAAGTGAGGAGGACTCAAGAAAATAAAAAAAATTAGAAAATGAATTATTCCGACCATTAGTAGCAGCGGCAGCGACAGCGATGACGATAAGTTAATTAAAAAAGTAAACAAAAATTCATCGCAAAAAATGAAGAAGGGAAAGAAACGATAATTAACGGGAAGAAAAAGAAAACCAATAATACCAGCAACAATGTACCCGAAAATCGTTCGATATAAAGAAAATATTGTAAAGAATCTCTGTATGATTTTTGTCGCACAACGTTATGACAATAATGTGTGGATGTCAATAATAGGTCGATACAATACAATAACGAACAATAATTACAAAATGATCTCCTTTTGACGTAAACGCTCAAAAGGTAAATATCGTACGCTATATCTATGGTACCGTTTCTACGTAAAATATACAATTTAAAAAGTAAATATATTATTTTTACAAAAATGTAGATAACAACGGTGAAAAATAATAAAAGTTGTCTCTCTCTCTCGGTCGCCGTCTGTCTCCCTATTACATGTTTATCGCATGTGATGCTTTATCAGAACAATGCCCAGTTTCGAATCCAACCTTTCGGAAATTTATTGGGAATGGGCTAAGAATACATGCCAATAGAATTCATATTGATTACCAGCACGTGGTGTTTACTACGGCTCGGTATTTAATACGACTCGGTGTGTATTACGATGTTTACTACGAGGAAGTGATATGACACTCCGTGTGTCCCGAGCATACCGTAGTAGCGAAATAAGACTCCCTATGACTCGCGTTGCAATGGCCAACACTGACTCAAGGCTGCCAATATTGCGGACCAGCTGTTCCGTCTCTCTACATCTTGGTTCTCCTTGACAAAAATCGTTGACGTCAATTTTTTTATTTAGAATCTATCGCCCTTTAATTTGATCAAACCCGATATTGATTATTAATTATACTTGAGTGTTTCAAAATATAACTATTTATTATTTAGTAAATTAACAAAATAATATATTCACAAAGGAACAATGAAATAAAAATAAAACGCGTCAAAATCAGAAGATTCGATGACTTATGCGTCAAGTTGAATAAGTGGTTCAAATGACATTAGCTCGTTGAAGTGCAACAAGAATGTCCAGGATACGAAATTCCTTGTCCATCCTTCTTTCCTTTCTTCGTTCTTCCAGTGAAAGTAGGTGACATCGATGACAAATGTTGATGATGCTGAATGATAAGAGGTGATGAAATAATTTATCGATGGTACTCCAATTTCTCTATGCGTTGAAGTATTCAGATTATTTATTGAAGACTAAATTCAAAATTGAATTGCCAAGGCTCAACAGTTGTATAAATCAGGATTTCCAACAGCTATCAATTGGGTATGTTGTATACTTTTCAATAATGAGTAGTTGAGTAGTAACGTCTTAAGTGGCTGGGATATCAACAAGTGACGTTCCGCCCTTGGAGGAGCTTCTTTTATGGTTTTGATCGAGCGAGCGCCCTCGCCACCAAGCTCTCCTTTTCATCCACTGATGTCCAGTAAGCTAGGAAGTGATCGGCTGATCCCCTTCTCTGGTGATTATTAGCGATCGGTTTTGGAGTCTCCCTGGCATACTGAGCGACCAAAGAAGCGACCCTAAAAGCGATAGTTGTTTTGTTCGAAAAATTAACTATACTAATGACCGCTGAAGCGACCGCTCTGGAGACACATTTTTTTGCCGTGTTTCGGCAATGAAGTCGTTTGTTTGATTGGTGACCGAATAAACGACCGTAATAGGAACCGTCTACAAAAGCTCATCCCGATCGTCAAAAAGCTTATATCTGGACGGTTGCTTTGACGATCGTTTGTTCGGTCGACAATCAAAGACGCGACGTCACTGCCGAAATGCGGCAAAAGAATGACGCCAGAACGGTCGCTTCGGCGGTCGTTAGTGTAGTTAATTTTTGGCACTGAACAACCGTCGCTTGTAGGGTCGCTTCTTCGGTCGTTGTTCACGGTCGTTTGGTTTGCTAGGGATTCCGTCGCTTATTTTCATAGTTTCACAATATTGGTTATTTCATTCATTGACGGGTTAAATAAATTATTCTCTTAATTTTCGTTTTAAATTCGAATGATTTTGAAATTTGAACGAAGTTTCTACGTTGTTTCTATCAAAAGTTATAGCCTTGATTAATTGACTTTGTTTAACTATTCCGTATAAATTCCTGATTTTTATCGAATAATTATTTGATTTCGCTTTAACTACAATTAAGACGCTACATATTTTTCTCAGACGATATTGCCTAATTTCCCGCTATTGGCTATTCTGTTGACAGTAAAAAAGATTTTTTTTATTTGTAAATAATTTCCCCAGTAACTATAAAATTAATCCATAGGTTTTATAATAATTTTATGTCGACGATGTGACCTAAATTATTTATAAAACTTGATTCTACTGGACAAACGATTAAACATTATTTACTAGCATTTTTCCATAAATATTCTACTCAAATGATTTTATTATTAATAATTATTTATTATATTTTTAATATTATTGTGAATAAGTATCCTCTGGGAGGTGCTGCACTCATCAGCGAAAACGGTGATTTTCCCAATCGATCGCTTCGAACAGTTACACCGATTCTCTGGCTGCAACGCTGTGTGCGTACGTGCGTCACCTCGCTCCGCATTTTAGACTGATAAGGTGTCGTCTCCTTTCGCACGTAGGAGAGATTTATGTGGCTTTCGCGTTCTATTTAAGACAATGGGTGTGAATCCAAGGTATTCTCCCTGTCGATGACATTCGCGAGCCCCACACATGGTCTCGTTGTTTACTATTATTAATTATACGATTGTTGCCATGCCAATCACTGAATCGAATAATTCAGCGATTAACTACGCATTATTAATTCTTTAATGCGCAAACACATATCAGTGGTTATTTTGCGAACGTGATTTTGTTTCCTCATAAAGGAAGCTTTATTTTTATACAAACAAATTTCGACATTTTAATGAAAGCGTGTTCAGAATTTTCCAAAACATCGAAAAATCGCATTAAAAAAAATGTCACAGCAAGGGTGCTTAAGGGGATGCTGGAGCTGTTTTTTTTTCCTTTTTAAACCTGCTTTACCTGTTTTATCGACGGAACTAGACAATATTTTAGTTCCGACTTAGCATCGTTAATATGTTATGCATTTGTGTCAAATCATGCAGAACTGTTATATTGACGTTAACGCTTCGGTGTTCAGTCAAATTTTTATTGAAAACTTGCAAGGAATTAAGAAAACCGAATATTATAGTTTACGAAAGTGAATGAACGTAGTGTCACGATTGACTCACAGGTGGCTCTGCATCGTGTTCTGCGCTACATTCATGCCGTTGTTATCTGCTCTGTTTACCGGTCACACGTGAATAGACGAGGTGAACGCAGTTTACACTTCACGTAATTATCTTTTGTGAAATCGACTTTCCGACGATTTAAAAATATTCGTAGAACCTCAACGATTCGGTGTGCACTCTCGTTTGACGTATGTAAATCCCAGAATATTTAATGTCGTACAAAACAAATGCTGAGAACATTTCAGCGGCCATATTGGATTTTGGGACGATTACCAATATTCGATTTTCTTAGTTTCTTGTACGTTTTCAAGCGATATTCGAGTGCACGCCGAAGCGTTATTGTTCATATTATGTTCCTGTAGGATTTAAAGCATATTAACTGTGCTAAGTCGAAACTAAGAAATTGCCTATTTCGGTCGGTAAAACAGGACTGTCCAGCATCCCCTTAATAGTCAATGTTTCTTCATAGTTTAATTTAAAAATATTCAGTTTTTTTTTGTACATGATTTTTAATTTCTTCGAAAATGTCTGTGTGCATTATAGCTCTTATAATTTTTTAGCTATCGGGGCAAAAAGTTGTACCCAGATGGAGCTATGATCACCCGATACCGCGTTTTAAATTTGGGGAAAATTGATCGAACCATTTAAATTTGATGTAATTTGAAATTTTTTGAATTTGATGAAAGATTAGTACCTTATTTTAGACGTAATTTTTCGTATTAACTATTCATTTATGTATAAAATAATTGGTAGATTCGTGATCAGCGCGGAAAAATACATTAACTGTAGCCCCGGAGGAACGACTAACGAAAAAAGTTTATCACAGCAGTTCCTACAGCAGTTGAGGACCGCTGTGACAAGTAATTCATTTCTTGCAACAACAATTCTAACGATTGTTACAATTTCGCAAAAATGAACTATGCGAGACGATGGCTACAAATTTATGATTTCAACAATAATTTTCAACAAATAAAAAATCGAATACCAAATCTACAAAACAAACGAGCTTGTCGTCGAATCGACCGGACTACTACTTAGCGATTTACTAACGGCGAGAGACAGATTCTCTCGCCGAGCGGAAGGCTGATTTACTGCGATTTTTCGCATATCTCGTGACAAATTTATGAGGCGCCTTCAATCGTGCACCGTTCAATCATACACTCGTTCGTTATAAAGGAAATAAATTGTGGACCGCAAAAAATTTTACGCAAGTTCACAACTTCGTTCAACTGTACACAGCATATATCTAACACTTGCTTAATTCATCATAACCCTAGCAGGTCAAACGACTCTTGAAACCGACCGCGAAATGACTTAATAAACGACCGGTCGTTTTGTGCCGTTTTGGCGACCACCGTGCGACCAAAACAACGACCAGTTTTTAGGTTTAGGCTTGGTCGTATTTCTTTTAACGACACAAAAAACGACCAGCGTGTTTGAGGAGACGTTACCTCGGTCGGTTTTGGGTCGTTCAAGCAAAAGACCGGTCGTTTTTTTGGTCGTATGGTGGTCGCTTGACCTGCTAGGGAAACGAAACACCGCCGTTGCCCTACACGACAAAAAGTTTACGTATTCAAAATGCAACACATCAGTAGGTACAGCATTTATTTTTATATATTTATTATAATGTTATATTTAATATTATATTTATATATTTATTAGTAATGCAACACATCAGTAGGTAGTACAACACTTCATTGTAACAATCGCCAAACGTTTCAACGTTAAAACAACGTTCAATATACTCCACATGTGTGAACTTAAACGCGAGCAACCTTACGCCGACGGGGAGGAAAGACGGCCTTCGAGAAGGGCATTGGATGAGGCCCACTGTTATTCTGGAGGTGATTATTTTTTTTTTATATTTATTGTTCCAATTCCACCGTATACCCTTTCGGGTTTTTACGGACCCCATCCCGATTCCCCCCTATCACTCCCTACCCGCACTCGGCT
>JAPYZC010003853.1:0-11274 GCA_030522665.1 Ichneumoninae sp. A BG-2022a
AGTCGCTGTAGTCGTAAGCCACATGTGTCATATGGGTTTTCAGTAGCGCGTAGAAAAAAGAAGTTAAATATTTTTTTTGTTCTTGATAACAAAATGGGGGCAACGGCATAAATTATGAATCGTTCTATTCGCAGTAGCCCACACAATATACGTGTAAATTTACAAGTCGCTGTCACGATGCGTACATGTCTTTCCACACCCAGAAAAAAAAATTTATTTGACGGCCACCGTTTATTAAGATTACGTAAAATATTTATTTGATTTAAATAAATATTTGTCTCATTTAAGTAACTATTTACTTAATTTGAATAAATATTTATTTTAATCAAATAAATATTTTACTTAATCTTAATAAACGGTGACCGTCTAATAATTGTTTTTTTAAAAAGCCACTGCGCGCGGTCAGCCGCGTCTGCCACTTTCAGCATCATGAATGTCATAAATGGACATAATGCTTTTTGGAAAATTGTTGAAAAAATACCGTAGGAATAAGCGAAGGATAAATAGTAATATTGATTAATGAGAGATATGCATGCCACGCGTTCGGCCAGCGACTACTGGCCGACTGGCCGACGACGTCGCTTCTGCTCACTCCACTCCGTTCCTATTCCAAAATTAAACCGCGTGTGGGTTGTCTTTTGCGGTCTAGATAGTATAGTATGAGAAATACACGGTCGGATAAGAGCGGGTTTGTGCATACCTGCTGAGCCGTTGGAATTCTATATGTGTATATGGTGGTACATTTCTCGGGCTAAACCTCGGGTCGTACTTTATCGACTCGCGAGATATCGAGAGGAGTAGGAAGGAAGGAAGCCGTGACGCTCTGGGACAACGCGCGCGCAGGTCACGGTCGGGCGAACTTCTTCGCTCGCTACTCGAGACGCGCAGACACAGACGTGCCATATACACGTACACGGATTTATGAAAAACATTCGTCAACTTCCGCAAACACGATAAATCCGAAGTAAGAATGAACACAAAACGCCTGAGACACCAACAAAACTGACTAAACAAATTGGCTTAAGGGGGTGCAAAGTTTTCTTTTCGTTTTTACTTGGAAATTAATTCTTATGGAACAGGTAAGAAATAATGATGTAATGGAAAACGGATTCTTATTTTTCATCGGGTACCCCATTTACTAATGGTTTTATGCACAACCACGAGACCCTAAAACAAACAATGTAACTCCCGTTTATAAACCGTCTATAAAGCTCAGTGCATTCACTTAGGAAATGCGGACATTTTTTTCCATAAACGTAAAAAAAATCGGCACATTTACATCTCTACCACTCACAACTTTACCGTAATACAACTTTACCATATTACAACGTTACCATATTACAACTTTACCATTTTACAACTTTGCCATATTACAACTTTACCATATTACAACTTTGCCATATTACAACTTTGCCATATTACAACGTTACCATATTACAATTTTGCCATATTACAACTTTGCCATATTACAACTTTGCCCTATTACAACTTTACCATATTACAACTTTACCATATTACAACTTTACCATATTACAACTTTACAATATTACAACTTTACCATATTACAACTCTACCGAAATCTCTACCTCAAAACCAGAACGTAAAAAAACTCTACCAATTCTACGTTGCAATATGCTGGAGTTGTTAGAACTATCTTTTTGGTCCAGTTATTTTCTGGTAGAGGTGTGAGTGGTAGAGATGTAAATGTGCCAACAAATCTGACATGTTCTGATGTTAAAACATCTTTAGCGTGATTTCCACTAAGTGAAAAGTATCTTCTAAAAGCGTATCACGGCCAGTCTCCTCGACTGAGCCTTTATCCAGAGAGAAACTTAGAATAAAAAGTCGGAAAGATCGGTAGAGTATAATAATAATCTAACGATAATATAAATGGCAATATCAACGGTGAGAGCAACGGTAACAGTAATAATAATAAACGATAATAATAACAATAACAGTTCAATCTCTGACGCTCGAAGAATGATTTCGATAATTAATGTATCCCGACATTCCCAAGTGAATACCAACATGTTTGGGGGATTCCCCGGCGATTACTGTTACTGATTGACCCGTGGAGGGCGTTCAGGAGAATTTAATGAATTATCAGCTTCAACCCAGAAATAGTATTTTCGTGTCCGCGGTGGACTATATCTTTGTGCCCAAATTGTTCGATATCGGACGTCAGAAGAGTGACTTCGATAATTAATGTGTCCCGACATACCCGATTGATTAGTAACGATGTTCGGGGAATTCCCCGGTGATTGCAGTTGCTGATCGACCCGCAGAGGGCATCCCGGAAACTTGGTCAACGAGCGGGCAAAGTCCAAGCGCGGAAATCGAAATGAGAAATTGACCGATGGATCAATAGAACGAGCCAGATATTGAGGAAGCGTCAAACGAGCTGCACAGCAAGCAGAGATGAACGATGGTTCCGTTGAGAGCATCCGTTGATTGATACAACACGAGTCAATTACAGAGCCTTAAAAAGAAGACGAAAAAAAAAAAAATGGTAGTCCGCGTCTCCATCGACCGAGCCTACTGGTAGGCTAGGAGGAAGAGGACGAGGGAAAGGAAGAACCTGCGAAATGGCAACACCGCCGGACTCGCCGGGCCCGGAGGATGCACTCTTCGAGTTCGAGAGCACTCGGACGAGAACGCAGACGACGAGGCCCGTCGCTATCGAGGAACTCCTTCGGCAGACGAAATTCTCGCGACAGGAGATACGGGTCATGTATCGGGGATTCAAACAGGTAGGTCTTAGTCGTAAGCCTGCATTTTACAGATATAGTTGTACTAATATATTTGAATCACCTAGGACCACCGGCCAAATCTTCTCGGGTGGAAAGAAGAAACCTCTTTCACAGATAGTCATAGCTGCAGAAACTTCCGGCAAACCATTTTGTAAACATTGCGTCAAGGTGCGGCTGAATTTGTTGGCAAAATTGCTATAACAGGGTACACTGAGAAAAATTTACACAGTAAAAGCAACAATACCGACGTTTTACTATAAAAAATAGTTCCCATGGGGAACGTCTGTATTTTATAGTTACGACTATGACAAAAAATCGTGATTGCAACCACAATTATGATTTGACCGATTGGATGTGCACTATCAGAAACTATCTAGGTAGACGTTCCCCCTGGGAACTATTCGATATAGTGAGAAATACTATTGTTCTCAGTGTATGTACTCAGTTTGGGTCAATTTATTGGGTCAACAATTCAGCAGAAAACTTAAGAAAATGATGTAGCTAATATAATGTTTGTTCCATTGGAATAAACTAAGGAAGCAACCGTTGCTGGGAAAATTTTGCAAACCTTACAACATTTTCGTTGGGTCAAGCTCATACTGTGTTATCGCAATTTGGCCGACACACTTTGACGCCATTTTTAAAATGTGGTTTGCAGAAAGATGTTGGCCCGTGGTTACACATTTGTCAATATAATGTTAAAAAATCAGGCTTATCAGGCGAGAGACAATAGCTCCCTATTTTCAGAAATTTCAGGTTCTAGGAGTTGCAAGTTGTTCAAGGTTGGTTCTACAACATTCTAAAAGAAGTTTCTGCAATGAAATCCATAGTGATCATGCGAAAAAACACTTGATCAACACTTGTGTTGATGTTGTTGTTGTTGGGTCGGGAGCGGCTCGTATCATGAATTCGAAATTGATTCACAGGGAACGTGTCCAATCTTTTGTTTTGATCAGCTGACAAAATGTCAAGCCTGGCATTTTTTTTTCTAACTAGCAGACGTATCTGTAGGCAGTATCGAGCTTACAGCTAAAACAAGTAAAATGCACCGACTTTGCCGTTCGTAATTACAGTCAACTTCTATGGAAATCAACACACTGAGCGAAGGATCTACAATGTTTAAAAAATTGTAAATTTAACGTACTGGACAGGAAGTTTTTATGCAAAGACTGGTACATTAAATTTAATGTGTAATTGTGATGAAAAATTAATATACTCTTTCATTGAAGTTAAATTAAATTACAAAAATTTAAATGTACTGGAAATTTAATATACCAGTTTTTGCATAAAAACTTCCGGTCCGGTGCATTAAATTTCATACGAATTTTTTTAACAGTGGGTTATCACGAGGAAAAAATTGCTGCATAATTGTTATAATTAAAAGAAAAAGGTTAATGTGCCTTACAAGTGACTCGACCACTTCTGTTGGAAACGAAATCATGAGTGCATTCCTTAATCTCGTGTCTTTTTGTTGGAATGTGTTTCAATGGCCGCCCCGTACATTACCGTGAATTGGCAAGAGCCGTCGAAAATAACTTTCCAGTAACCCGCATAGTAATGCAGTTCCCGAGCAATCGGGAGAATTCTCGGAAGCTTGTCGCCACCTGACAATGTGGGCCTTATTCGTGCGGTACATATTATGACTGTATATGGATTTAACCCAATATAAAAAACGATTTATTCAATGCTCTTCCGGAATGGCCGTCCAAAATGATCAAGTGTCGATAGTTGGCGAGCTTCGTAACTGGCGACAGCCCAAGACTTTGTCGAGGCTGCGACGCATGGAACACGAAAAATGTGGCAAATGTCGGGGACTAGTCGGAATTGCGAAAAGAGGTCGTAACTAGTCCCGGTATCAAAATGAAGCCACAATAAATGTTAATAATGGCAGGACAAAATGCCAAGGTCGTCATACGTTTCTGCCATTATTGTGCCACGACGCAATGCCAAAAGCTACGCAGTGGGATAGGGAAATTACAAAGAGAATATAGAATTTCCCTTAAGGTAGTTCATGCGAATGGTGTTCATTTCGCATAAGTTTCGGAGAAATGAGAGGGAATTGCAAACACTTCTGGTTGGTATAAAAATGTGACTTTCTACATATTTTTCCCATACAAAAAGAAAAAAAATTAAAAGTGAATTTAAAAGTCTGAAAAAATTCGTACGTATTCAGAAAAGTGAACAAATAATTTTTATTTTAAAAAAGTTAGGTTTCATTTCAATTTGTTTTTTTTTTAAATATTTTGGAATTATTATTATGCAAAATTAATCTTTACAGCACCTTTGATATGCTTGATTTTTTTCAGATTTTTATACCATCCAGAAGTGTTTGCAATTCCCTCTCATTTCTCCGAAGCTTATGCGAAGTGAACACCATTCGTAAGGACTACCTTAACACAACGGACGGCTGCGAGAAAGAAGAAAAAGTGAAGAATCTCAGGGCTCAGCATGATTTAACATATATTACAGTTCTTAATTAAAAGGCTAAAGCATTATGCTAATGCGAGCCGGATTGAAATTTTTTCCCAATATCGTGCAGTCCTAGTGCGAATTTAATCACAAGACCGAGGGAGAAAAATTCGAATCAGACGCTAGACATAACGGAAATTGAAGGTTTTACGTACCTACTTTGTCATTGTACGAAATTATACGAAATTGTACGAAGGAGAAAAGTAGGTTACTGGGTTGTCAGGAGGAAAAAAACGCTGTTAAAGTTTTACAATTCCGTTATAATGAAAAGGTCGAAATTTTAATGCTTTTGCTTCCTCATAGAGGAAACTATGTTTTCGTGAAAAAAATTTTTTCGAGATTTTAATGTCAGTTAGAAATGGTCGAAAACGTCGAGAAATGTGATTTTTAGCTGGCGTCCGGGTGTATGTGTGTGTGTCATGTGTGTGACAGCGTGCATTGCTTACAACGACTATAACTCGGAAACGGCTTGCGATAGCGGGTTGAAATTTTGTACACTAGTAGAGTGGTCACGTCTTTTTCTTCGATATCATTTTCGTGAAGATTGAGACCCGTTTCGAGATTTGACACGAATTCGAAATTTGTTTAAAAAGCCTGTGGTAGCTCTAAAAATACATATAAATATAATACTATGAACACAGACCTTTGGTATTGAATTTGGCCGAAATCTACCTAAGGGATCAGATTTGATCGATTTTATATATTTTTTTTTAATTACGAAAAATTGTCTAATTTTAGTAAATATCTAGGTATCGAGCTTAAATTTGGCACAGGAATGGACTAACACTGTACAATGTTTCGTATTAAATATGGCAAAAATTGATCCAACCGTTTAAATTTTATGGGATTTTGAAAAATTTAATTTTTCAATTTTTTTTTTACAGGAGTTTCTGAATCAAACATCACGCAAAGAGTGAAATGAGTTATAGTTTCGTACTCACCGCTGAAGATTTAGATTAAAAATTGCCTTAAAACTTTTTTATGGTATTTTAATTATAGCTTCCTCTACGAGGAAGCCAAAATGGCACAACGGAATTATCATAGAGGAAGTTATGAGCAAAACCGTAAAATATGAGGAAGTAATTGTGCAAATCACTTTGCACGCTTTTTTTCAAGTCAACTATCAGTGTTTTCCGCGTAATGGAACGTCATCGATTTACTTGGCTGCGCTGGGGAGATCCCTTTGAGACACCGGCATTCTATTTGCAGAGCTAAAAAGGGTCATCGTACGTTCCGAAGCGTGCAAGGGATCCGTTTCCCCAAGCGGATCAATTTGTGCAAGCTTTCTTGTCAATCCATTATGTACTTTGGGACACACGATCCTTCTCGTGTCGGCTATTATGTACTCAGAACCCCAATGACTAAACGATGAGCCAACAATAGAGACACCTAAAATCTCGGATATGCGAGACTTTGTCAACCAATCGCGTTGACACTGTACATGTTTTGTCATGTTACGGCGAACGGGAAAAATCGAATATTTTTCGCCTTTAGTGAACGTTCTTGCAACTCAGGCAAAGCCGAGGATAATTCGAATATAGAGTTTAAAAATTGTGCAAAGTAATTTGCACCTTTTGACTTCTTCGTTTATTACAATTTTTCGACAGCTTGTATAGATTTTGATCAAATTCAATGCCAAAGGTATTTGATAAAAATATTATATTTGTTAAATATCTTTATCTCAGTAATAAAAAGTTTGGTTGAAAATCGCCCACAATCGATTGTTCGTACCAGTGTTCCGTTTGCACACAAAAATCCTCAATTCCGAATATAAAAATTTATAGACCTACTTAAATTTTTTTAAGCAGCAATTTATTTTAAAAATATCATTTGTAAAAATTGGGATTCCGGATATAATTTTTCATACTCTGTTCTAGGAAGTTTTCTTTACTCTGTCAGGGTACCGTTAAGAATAATCAAACGAGGGGAATGTTCGATTCAATTTTGATTACCGAGAGAAAAATCCCTTTTTTTGCCTTAAAAAAAATGATGGTCGTCCCTTAAGTTTTCTAAAATTAGTCTAAAATTGGTGGCGAACTAGAATTCGTGATTTCCCTTAGAGAAAAAAAAAAAAAAAAAAAAACAAGCAAAATAAATCCGTCGTATTTCGCCTGGTCAGCGAGCGAGCCGGATTCACAAAATTGTACGTGAATATGAATTTTGCATATTCAAGATTCCTATCGAGAATAGGGTGGTATGTGCGCGTGCGGGTGGGTTCGCGTTCACGTTGGACATATCCGAGAGGCGGAATACTGGCGGAATGTTGGCCAAGTGTGGACGAGAACAGGGAGAAAATCCACTTGCAACTCTCCGTACGCGATAAATCACTGAAATATTTCGCGAGCTTTTTCCTCTCCTTTTTTTACAATTATTATTCTGATCTCGAATCGCAGCGGTTTTGGTCGATGCTTTTGTTTTCTTTCGAAACACGATTAAAAAAAAGTTCCTCGCTTCAGTTTTCCCATTATTGCTCTTATTTCCTCGGGGAAGAATTTTTGCGTTCTATTTTTAGTGTAAATTACAAATTTCTCGCATAGTGACAATGTATAGAATTTACGGCATTTTTTTGGACAGGCACTATATTCGGGTTATATTTTTTTTTCAGTTCTCATAAATGCTGAAAAATCAATCATCACTTTCATCAATACGCACTTTCTTACGTATTTTTTTAAATCGATAAGTGAGTCCCTAGAAACAAAAAAAAATTGCACTCAGGGTAAAAGTAGTAAAGGAAGTCAGGGAAAATTCGAAGCAGGACGAACTATGAATAGAGATGGAAAAGATCGTAGAAGGAAGAAACCGAGTCGGGACGAGATGGAAACAATGGTAACGATGAACGGAACTCAGAATAGGGAACATCTTGTGAGAAGAGTAAAGAAAAAGGGTGATGACGAAAATAAAAGGTTCTGGGCAAGATAGGCTGACGGTAGGATTTGAGAAGGAAATAATGGGGGGGGGGGGTGGAGAATGAAAACGATAGGTCGGGGAAGAAAAAGGAAGATTATGTCAAGGAGGGTCAGAAACCCTACTCACTTGGAGGGCAGGAAGTGGGAGGAGAAAGCGAAGAGCGGGTTATTTATCGTTGACACGCGAAAGTTTGCCACTTCGCGTTGACACGAGGGAAGAAGCGAGTGCCACTGGCAAGTAGATAATACGGGTAAGACTTATTTATCAAAATCTTAAAACAATAACAACATTGACTGTTTTCCTGGCATCTTGCTTTAAGATGAAACAAATCAATTGAGCGCAATTTTATCGAGAGGGATTTGGAAGATAATTTTAAATAAATCGTGATTTTTGTTTGTTTCTATTTAATTCAGGTTTTGTTTAACTTTGCAATAAATTTATAAAAGAAAAAAGGACGTAACTCTGTTAATTTTTCGATGTTTATTGCTTCCTTATAAAGGAGGCTTGTATAGGAAGCTTTGTTTTTATGATTTTTTTGGGGACTTGAAGGCAAACATGTCGAAAATGTCGAACAATCATATTTAGAAAAAATTAAGCGGGGCGTATGCGTGTCAGGCCTGTAAAGTTCAACCGTCTATACCTCAAGAACGGCTTTATCAATAGAGCTGAAATTTGACGTGCAAGTAGAGCAGTCGAGTGCCTTTGTTCGCTACAATTTACGGAACAACAATTGAAACATTCTTTCAGATTTACCGGATTTCGATTTTTTTTACAGTGTGCAGATACTTTTTACAGTGTGCAGATACTTTTTACAGAATTAGACTAACATTAAACGATTTTCGCTATAGAATTTGGTAAGAATCGCTCGAGGGGTCTGAGTTTTGGGATATTTTTAATTTTCTTTTTACGTTCGTACTTTTACAAATCGTTCCGTATCAGCAATTAATATATTTTTCATTTTTAATTTACCTACATCAATTTTCTCAATGGAAGCAAAAAAAAAGTTCGCGAAAGAGAGGC
Organism: Ichneumoninae sp. A BG-2022a; assembly: GCA_030522665.1. Taxonomy (NCBI): domain Eukaryota; kingdom Metazoa; phylum Arthropoda; class Insecta; order Hymenoptera; family Ichneumonidae; species Ichneumoninae sp. A BG-2022a. Next base: position 9,147 of record JAPYZC010003853.1, read on the forward strand.
TTCAAAGAAGTTACGGTGGAACTTTGGTTTCCTCGCTTCTCTCTTTTTTCATACTGCGGCCGAATGAAAAGATATTAATAACTCTCGCTTTTCATAGTTCACGCGGCAGCGAGCTAGCTCGTCGGAGAAGTTGGCTCGTGCTCATCGGTTCAAGGGGCAAAGTTGAGGCGAGATCCCTGGCGCAAGAGAAATTTTCTTCAGGAGGAGGGGGGGGGGGTGGAGGGGGGGAGGCGAGGATGAAGGAAGGCGGGTTATAAAGGGTTTAAAACAAGCAAAATTGTAGCCGCGCTAGAAAACTCATTTACGACTTGCCTATGTAACCATTTTATCTCGAGTCAACGAAAATCAAGTGGTCATCTAAATATCATTTTCGCTTTGTTTAAATTGTTCTTAGTTTTCCGAATTGATTTTAATTAATTTTTCTCAAAATTTCATGAATTTGACACAAGCAATTTCACGAGATTTTTATTTTTTTTATTTCTGTGAATCGTGCAACTTGAGTATTCATCCGGATATCGAGCTGAAATTTCGTACGTTTGGTATTAAATTAGAAAAAATAGAGATCGAGCACTTTACATTTTATGACATTTTTTTTATTTCAAATTTTACAAAAAACACTGGCAGTGACTCTCATGTTAATAATTCGTGTTTCAAAATTCAAAATTTTTAAAAATAAAAATTAAATTAAAAAAAAGTGTTTTGAAATAAAAAAAAAATTATTTGTTTGTTGAACAGTTGTATCAATTTTTAAATGGATACAACTGTGCAAAACAATTAATTGAACATGTGAAAGATGTTTTACAAAAATCGGTTTAGCATTTCAAATAGTGCAAGATTTTCAATTTAAAAAAATTCCAACATGCGCTCTGTAATTAATTTCTCGTATTTTGGAGGCGAACAAATTCACATACTTTCTTCGATGAGCAAGCAAAAAGTGGTCAAAGATTTTTTGCAATGTACAAATTAAATTTCCATCTTCTTTCCAAACTGGGATTGTGCCCCTGAATTTGTCGTGGCGAGAGTGTCTTCGTCTTTTCCTTAAGGCACGACGTCTCTGATGTTCAGTAGGCAGCAGTAAAAGGTTCTTGGGTGTACCAAGAGCTTTCGTCACTCACCCCAGCATACTCTGTTTTCGATGCTGTGGATTTTCCCCCTTGAGAGATTCCCTTTGAAGATTTGAGCTAGCTGACGATGGCGACGGAGTTGACCTCGCTCGCCAGAGTAATAAAAATCGGGAGCGAAAAAAACCAAGAAAAAATAACAAAATAGTCGTACATACGCCACATAAAGATTTTTGTACCCAGTAACAAAGTTGTGACATAGATTTTCTGCCAACACTTTGTTGTTTCGTCGATAAATGGATAATGGATAATGGATAATTGGTACAAAGTAGAAATAACTCTAAAGGTGATTTTTTTTTGTAAAAAACGGCTCGCCAAAACTCTAAATATTTAGGAATTGACCAATTTTATTATGCTGTTTCGGTTTGTTTACGGTGATTTTTTATGAAAAAGTAGCCGTTGATTTTTAGCTTGGCGGCCGCAAACAATCGATCATCAACCGCTGTCCGATTTGCCAGGGTAACTATAAAAACCAAAAAAATTCATCAAACTTCTCGCGCTTGATCAGCTTGCAGACATCAGACCTTCATACACGCAACCTCAAAAATTTAATCACAAACCCAAAATTTCGACGCAAACAATTTTATAACACCTAGACGGAAAGGCCAATGAATAATGTAATATACCTCAATTTAGAACTCATGTAAAGACCATCAACCATAATATCAATCATCAAAACGAAGCGCATAAATGTAGCCCCGATAATGCTATGATGATCCTGGGCTAAAGGACGATGCCGGATTGGCAATAGGAGATTACCAAAATGTAATGTATGTACCGTTTTAATAGTCAGTCTTGAAACCCTCTGTATAATGTCGATAAAGCTGTACTACGAGTATTACTAGTGTATATATTGTGCTTTTGACATAATTTATTTATTTATTTATTTATTTATTGACGGGCACTGTCCTTTTACAAATATAAGTCTTATAATGTTTAAATGTTGATATTTTGTTATATAGTAAGATAAAGTGTATACATTATATAAAATTTAGATAACATACAAA
>JAPYZC010003854.1:0-11274 GCA_030522665.1 Ichneumoninae sp. A BG-2022a
GTATGAATTTTTTCAGATTTTTATCTTTATTTTGACTTTTGCACATTTTTCCATGTAAAAAATAAGAAAAATCAAAATAAAGATAAAAATCTGAAAAAAATCATACGTATTCCGAAAAATGAACGAATCATTTTCATTAAAAAAAAGTTGAGTTACCGCATATTTTGATGAACAATTTTTTTTCAACAATTTGTTAATAACATTTTGAAATTATTATTATGTAAAATTAGTCCCTTCAATGCCTATAATAAGTATGCATTTTTTCAGATTTTTATAACATTGGGAAGTGTTTGCAATTCTTGCGCGAATTTCTCGAATTTAGGCGAAATGAACACCACTCGCTCCAACCTCCTTAAGTGACCTCAAGGTTCCTGGGTTAGGTAGTGTGCCTATCCAACAATAATGGCACCAGTTTCTCATTTACCATTTTTCATATCTTCATACCCTTCCTCGTCTGTCTGTAGATCTGTCCCGTGAGAGTGTTACGAGAGTCTCTTACATTTCCCGCTTCTTTTTGTTCCTCCCCTCACCCAGCGTTGAGTGTCGCTCGCTCACCGTTTCCCGAGGGAACGACCGAGGCGCAGCAATGGTGATTCGCAATAAAAATAAAAAAAACAATAATTATACCGCATCGCGCTTCCGCTCTCGTCGGCTATCATCGGGCATTCTTCGATTTTTCGTTTTCCCAAGGGTGCCTTCTTGGTTCTTCATTTTTTTCCTTTTTTCGCCCCACGCTCGTAGACAATTATTCGCGTTCCAATTTGGTGAGCTATTCGATTAATTCGCCTTTGACTGCAGCGACGAGAAATGAGGGTCGGCCAACTCAAAATAATTTATCCGATGTGTCGCGCGTCCTTTCGCATCGATTAATGGTTTTGTCATCCGCGGGCTGCGTCGGATCCTCAATTTATTTATCAGTTTGTTTTATCCGCTTCTGACCTTTCGCACTAAAAATAAATCAAATCGATGTCACGGAGTGTCGACGATGAATTTTGCGAATTTCACTGTCGTTTCAATTTTGCACCGAGCCGCAATTTTTCTCGCGTTGCGAGAAGTGATTGTTACGACTTTAATTTCCTTTTAGTGAACATTCGATGCGTAGCTTCGGGGTAATCCGCGCCGGTTTTTATGATTCGTCCATTCCGTTTTGCCCCATCCTCCGCGGCACAGCTTACTATCTGCGCTACAGTAGTAAAAGCCGTTATCGGGCCGACCCGAAGTAGAACAGCTCGACGATATCGGAGTCGTAAAACTTCGGAAGGCCTGCCCGCAGTAAGTGGAGGGGGAACGTTGCTGGACAGACACCGAAGACTAGCGCCATCTGATGGTCGTCCGGGGAACTACAAAAAATTGTTCTCCACGCGGAGCACGGCTACCAGCCTGCTTATCGGCGAACGAGAGGTCGGCAAAACGGAACTCTGTATTTCGTTACTCGTTAGGTGATAGTCGCCCCGGCGCGATCGCCGCAATAACGCTAATTGCGACACACGGATATAGGCAAAGGCTTTTTTCGAAGCTCAATTAAGGGAACGAGAATTCAAGCGGGGGGAAAAAAAAACGAATCGATCGAGTGGCTCGTTGATTTAACGATCGATTTGCAGATCGTTACCGGCTTTCGAATATGACCTTAATTTTTCTTTCTCTTTTTGTTGTTGTTCTTGTTTTAACATGGAAATCGACAGAGGCATAGCCTAAAGTAGCGATTCTCCGTTCCCAGAGTGTCCAACACGCCCGGGCAGTAAATTCCAGGGTTATAGCAGCGGACATTTGGTAATTTCCATCCCCAGCAGCGGCAGGAGCGGGAGGACAAGGATGACCGGAACGGGAGAGACGGTGCGAGGAGTCCAGCAGCAGCCCATCGGTGTAACCAGCAGAGTGGGCACTGTTATTGCACTCCAGGTACATGCGAAAACGTGTTCCCCAACGGGGACTCCTCGCGTTGAGAGGAAACTGCGTGTAGCAGTTATAGTATATGACTGTTTCACGACCTACCAAGATATCCATACGCGCACCATTGAAATTGCCACATGGATAATGTCCATGGAACCAGTTAAACCAGCATTAGCCTTTAAAAAATTGCTATTTATGAACAGGTAACGAAATGCACACAAATGTTCACTATAATTGTGGCAATTTTTGTTAAAATCTATTTAACAATAAAATACAAGACTATTAGACACTCTCTCAGACAATCTGCCCAAATCACACAAACACATGAGACATGGATAAATCACATGTCGCTCAGGGACACTCAGGGACACTCAGGGACACTCAGGGACACTCAGGGACACTCAGGGACACTCGGGGACACTCAGGGACACTCGGAGACACTCAGGGACACTCAGGGACACTCAAGGACACTCAAGGGTATTCAAGGACACTCAAGGACAGTAAAGAACACTCAAGGGCACTCGAGGACACTCGAGGACACTCGGGGACACTCAAGGACACCCAAGGACACCCAAGGACACTCAAGGACACTCAAGGGCACTCAAGGACACTTAAGGATACTTAAGGATACTTAAGGATACTTAAGGATACTTAAGGACACTCAAGGACACTCAAGGACGCTCAAGAACACTCACATTTGGAGAGCTGTGAGTGTCGTTGAGTGTCCGTGAGTATCCACGAGTGTTACGTGAGGTGTCCGTGAGAGTGTTACGTGAGTCTCTTACATTTGACTTTTGTATATAAATCTTATTTTACAACCGACGTATTTCCAAATTCCATAGTCGATAGCGAGGGTGCGAAACACCCCAGCAATAACAACCTGCTAGTCTATCTGTAATTTTTATAATTTAGTTATAATTTATCATTACAATTCTCGTATGTAAGGGGGGGATGGGGCACAATGTGCAAGTCGTGTCTGTCGTGGAATGTACTGTGGAATGTACCTCATGAGGAACATTCACAGATACTTCTCTGCGCACTGATGCAGTTACATGTATAATATGTGTAATAATAATAGAATCATTCTTTCGAATAGCTCGAGTTGATGGATACATGAGAAGTTGTAAAAATTCCGTGGGAGACACAAAAGAGATGATCGAAGAAAAGGATTCCCGAGCGACGTATACGAGCGCCCGGCGAGGGGACTTCCGGTCTGGAGGCGCTTCTTTATCCCGCGGAGGGTTCCGGTCTCGTAGACGCGAACGGGACGTCACGCTCGCGGCGTTTTCCTCCCTCTACGAAACCTCAAGGACCCCGCTTGTCCCTCCGCGAGCTCCTTTCAACTCTCGGATCGAAAATTACAATACAATATTGTGCAAGTATCCGGGCTCGAAGTAAATCGATCTCATTATCGGTGATTGGGTGAATAATGCTGGCGCTGTCGATACGGGTAAGCCAGACAGGGGACGAAATGGGGGAACGCTGTAAACTGTGGTGGTAAAATGGACTACCAATTTTTTTTTTTTTAAGTCCGTCGAATCTCTGGGAAGACTGGGGTAAAATGGGTTATGTAATAAAAATATCAGTTCTCATTATGATGGTCGGCTCGAAGAGCAGTCCATTTTGCCCCAGAAAGCACTTTTTCTCGAGAGTTCGGAAAAATTATTAGGAATTTAATTTTCTGGTCAGCAAACAGTCAATTCGTAACTTTTTCGCGATAGCTCGGAAAAATTATTAGGAATTTCATTTTCTAGTCAGCTAAAAGTCAATTTGTAACTTTTGCTCGATAGCTCCGAAAAATTATTAGGAATTTAATTTTCTAGTCAACAAACAGTCAATTCGTAACTTTTGCTCGATAGCTCCGAAAAATTATTAGGAATTTAATTTTCTGGTCAACAAACAGTAAATTCGTAACTTTTCGCGATAACTCCGAAAAATTATTAGGAATTTAATTTTCTGGTCAACAAACAGTCAATTCGTAACTTTTTCGCGATAGCTCGGAAAAATTATTAGGAATTTAATTTTCTAGTCAGCCAATAGTCAATTCGTAACTGTTTCTCGATAGCTCGGAAAAATTATTAGGAATTTAATTTTCTGGTCAGCAAACAGTAAATTTGTAACTTTTGCTAAATAACTCGGAAAAATTATTAGGAATTTAATTTTCCAGTCAGAAAATAGTCAATTCGTAACTCCGGACTCATCCCCAATCTTGCCGCGACGTCGCCTATAAGTATTATATTGTGGAAGATGATTTATACTGAGGGAAGTTAAAAAACATTGACCGAGAACGTCGTGAGCTTATATCGGAAATTTCCCGTCGTCATACAGTGAATTCGATCAATTTTCCTCTATAGTGACGGGCGCTGGGCATGCGACTGTCGGGTCCCAGAGCGGGCGAACGAGGGAATTTACGCTCGTGTACGTACATACGAAAAACGGAAACGACGTCGTGCCAAGAATCGAATGCCAGAAATTCGCGCCCGCGCAAGCACCACAGTCCGATACCCGTGGCACGCGGTACGTGACTCTGAAAATTGGATTTTCGAGATTGAAATCGATGGTTCTTCGAGAATCGAAAGGGGCCAGGGAGGTTAAAATGAAACGGGAAGAGGGAACAACGAAAGAGGCAAATGGCGAAGTGAGAACTGAGAGATAGTACGGATATAATGGTACGTGCGATAGAAGAGACCCTCGGGAGAGCAACACGGTCGCGGTTGCGCTCGCGTTTTCTCGATTCTGTAATATACCGATACTGTTTCCTTATGTCTGGGGCAAAATGGGAACGCGGTAAACTGGAAATACAAAAAAAAATCATTGATTGAAGAACAGTGACATTTGCGAGCTGCCATTGATATATGTAGTCAGTGCAATTAGTAGTAGTAGTAATGAGTTTATTAACAATACATAACATGTAACAGCTTTTTTTTTAACCCAATAGACATTTCTCTTTACATCTATACAGTATATTGCCAATTGACCATCGACCGCAGTCCTTCAGCCATGAATATTAGAACGTTGTTTTGGCGTTTCAGTCCTTGCGTGAATGTAACTCTTACGGGTTTGTAAGAGTAAATGTTCAGTTGTCTATTTCATTGAACATTATTTCTAATTGTTGATGTGTTGTACGAATGGGATATTTAAATCTACGTGGTACATTTACTTCGAGTTGTATGCAAAGCGGTTTCATATTCTGTATTTGCATCTCAGCGAATCTTCTAGATAGTTCCTGTGTTCTGGTTTTTATAGGAGTAATGCCCGAAAGTTCGTGGAGGTGAGTATTTCTACACTGTACAAAAATTTTGTTTGAAAATTAATGGACAGTATTGGAAGCTTTTTACATAAACCGTTTCTGAAATTTCAAACACATGTGTTCCAATTTTACAATAAAATTTGTATTTTTCATGAAACTTTTTTTTAATTTTGCAGCAAAAGGTTTGTAATTTTAATATCTGGTATTTTTATTTTACCAGCAAAGTACATTAATGTTTAAGTGATATGAGTAATGTCAGCAAATTTCAAGTTCCAGTACATTAAATTTACAATTTATTTTTACAGTGTAGGATTATATAGCGGGTTTGCCGGGTGTCGGATGCGTGTCAAACGCCGGATTGCGCAGGTTTCAGCAGTTTTTGCCTTATTGATTGCTGCTTCTTTGCAGTTCAAAAAAATCGGATGACCGTATTCTAGGACGGGTTTGCATATAGGTTTGTACATCTTGGTTAAGTGTTTTATGTGTATCTCGCGGTGTTTAAAGGTAATTTTCCTAAACTGTGAGGCTCTGTGTGTAGATTTGTTTTTACATTGCTGCAAGTGGTGATTAAAATTCAATTTATGGTCAATATATATTCATAAGTATTTTGCGTATTGTACAGCTGGTATTTCGACGTTGCATAGACGTATTTTTGGTGACTGTGGGGTAATTTGGTGATTATCAGTGTAATTATTATTTTCATTCTAACAATTATATATCAAAATGAATCAATGTCTAAGAAACTTATGAGAAGATATGTAATAGTTTCATTATCATGCGTCGTTATGTCAAGCAAAATAGACTTAAAATAACAGCGTAGGGTAAACCAGCCAGTGAATGGACAGGGCCAATGAATGGACACTTTCCATAAGAACACGTGCATGAAAAACGTCTATTCATTGACTTTTTCATCTGCTTAACTGTCCATTCATTGGCCGGTTTATCCTATATTCATGGCAGCCGGCAAGTGTCACTGTTCTTGAATCAATGATATTTTTTTTTGGACGCGTGATAAATTACGCAACTCGCAGCCAGGAACATTCCATCCCTAGAATCGTTTCTCATAATCGCGACCAATGTTTTTTTTTTTAGACATTTCTGTTTAACGTACGGGATTCATATTAATCCGGTACGGTATCGCGCGATCGCGAAAAGCAGATTAAGGTATTACGACTGTTTTTATTAGTATAAAGATTAACGTTTTTGTTTCACGAATAAACATCAATAGCAATATTTTTCCATTTTCACATCCTGTAGCGTAAATAAAACAATCTGGAGCACTCTGAATCGGCGATAATTGGCATCAAGTTAATATAAGAGATGTATCGTTTGGTCAGTGTACGGACCAAATTGAGATACCAACATTTTTTTTCGAATAATTCATCAAAATACTGGCGTGACTGGGGTAAAATGGGAACGGACCATAATGCGCACCATAAGGCAGTGAGAGCGAGGCATCGATTTTTCGTGATACACAAAAAGCGTCACATCTCAAATAAACGACACTGGTGCGTTTTGACCCAACATCCCTTACCTCTTCAATTGGGGTGAATTGAAAATTTCAGTTCTCGTGCCGGCGTCAGGTTAAGGGATAATCCATTTTGCCCCGAACCAAATTTTTTCTCCACTGCTCGATGTATTTACGGCGATTTCTATTTTTTATGTCGGTGAACAATTCATAACTCAGCACTTGTCCGAAAGACCTTTACTTATTGGCTTCCCGCTTAGGCTCGTCCTCTCATATATACATTCCGTTCTATCGAGAAATCGAGTTTTATTTTTTCGTACACGAACAATCGGGCATGAAATTAATCGTATTGATCAATGGTGCGATATTCTGAGAGACGAAACTGGGACGAAGCTCTCAACTGTGAAACGTCGAGATTCTCTGGAATAAACAACCGGCACACTATAGATAAAAACAAATACATATATATATATATATATATATATATATATATATATATATATATATATACATACATACATATACACGAGACAAATAGCTAAAAGACAAAGTAGAATTTACGTCGCTCGCAAGCGGAGATATTTGCTTCTGGCTGGCCGCAAGTTTCCTCAGATCCGGACGAGAGAGGTGAAAGGAAGAAGAGGAATATGAGAAGGAAGTGGGAGAGTCTGCACTCGCCACTGCCGTTTCTATACTCGCCGTGGCTGAAACCCTTCAAAACAAGTTTGCCGGACTCGCCGGAGCCGCAGCGAGGAAGCTCTCTCGTACGAAAGTAGATATATACGCTGTATACATATATATAGTAAATTCAGTATAATACTCTTTTGTGCGGCGAGAGTCTATATCAGACCGCAGTCGTAAGTAGCGGAGACCGGGGCAAAACGGAAGATTGCATATTTTTTTTTTAATAGGGTAAAAGTGGGGAATATGGCCCGGTCCATATATCATTGATTTACGTGTTAATCGAGGTGGGCCATATTCACCACTTTTACCCTAATTATATAATTACAAAATTAACGACGAATGGATTGCGAACATTTGTGGACAGGAAACGTTTGTCAAATCAACAAACTAATTGTCATGTGAGGCGAGACTTTTTTAAAAATGTTTCACGAAAAATTTGATGATAGTGGTCCGTTTTGCCCCATGTTTCCGTGATGCTCCGCTGTCCCATTGAATACCAAAATACCGCTATTAGTAAAACACAGACGACTATTCCCCAAGTTTTCCGTCTACCTGGCTCGACCACGAGAAACCATCGTCCCAACTTCCAAATTAAATACTTCAAATAATTTTTTTTCGCATTGCTGTATTTCTGTAGCATCCCTCGGTAAACACTGTACTTAGCTTAACTTACCGATAGCACATATATATATGTACATATGTATAGTAAATTCATTATAATACTGTTTTGTGTGGCGAGAGTCTAAAACGTAAAAAATAATTTCGTAAAATGGAATGCAAAATTTCGTAAAAATCATTTTGTTAAATAAGTGACAAACTCGTTTGTCACTTATTTAAATAAACGAACCAGTCCTTCTATTTCCCGTGTCATTGACAATTTTAGTTTGCACTTTTGTTCGTAAAACTAGAAAATGAACCAAAAAAAATTGTGGACATTTGTGGAAAATAAGTTGATGTAAAAAGTACAAACTTTTTTACTGTCTATATCAGACCGCAGTCATAAGTATCGGAGACCGGGGCAAAACGGAAGATTGTACTTTTTTATTTATAATCATATAATTGCAAAATGAACGAGGAATGGATTGCCAACATTCGTCGATAATAAATGTTTGCCCAACCAGCGAACTCTTTTTATCGTGTGAGAAGAGACTTGGAAAAAAAAATGCACAAAAAATTTGATAATAATGGTCCGTTTTGCCCCATTTTGCCGTGATGCCTCGCTGTCCCGCGAAATACCAAAGTACCGCTATTAGTAAAACACAGACGACTATTCGCAAACTTTTCCGTCCACCTCGCTCGACCACGACACCCCATCTTCCCAACTTCCAAATTAAATACTTCAAAATACCCCCCCCCCCCTCCCATTCCGTGTAATTTCCGCAGCATCCCTCGGTAAACAGTGTGCTTAGCAGTCCCTTCCGAGTTTGAGGAAAGCCTCATCAACGTTTCCTCTTTTAATACCGGAACTGCATAACGAGCCCGCTTTCCGTCAATACAGTTTGCGATCTGAAGTTGCGAGTCCCTTCGCCACTCTCGGCCACTCCGATTCAACCCTCTAGTTCGGCAACTCGCGGTACGGTTTGCGGTGAACGCCGTGCTCCCCCATTTGGTCGAACGTATTTCCACGAAGCTGTGTACACCGCCCGTCGGAGAAAGGTCCCCGCGAAAGCGATAATTATAACCGATCGATAGACGTCGTGTGCCACGAGCACCGAGCCCGATATAACTTACCGTACCGAAATACAGCTGTGTGTGTGTTATATCGCAAACGGCGAAATTATAGAATCAGGACGAAACCTCTAACTCGCAGCGATAGCGCTCCCGCGACGGAACTGTGTTCTCAGGCATCGTTCCGATGGAAACTACCTTAACCCGTCCCTCTACGACTCGAACTCAAACCTACGACTGCGATATACCTGCACGATTTTCGCTCTCTCGGAATCGGTATTATAATCTTATACCTCTCTCGACGGCTTACTCACCTGCTGAATATATCCGGACGGCGGGAGAACGAGGGAATTGACGCTACACAGGCGCGCGTTTGCATAAGCACACTCGAGCGATAAATCTACGAGACACGTTTACAAGTACAAGCAATCGTAACTCTCGCCGAGTCTATTATGGATCTCCCGATGGAAACATCGCCAAGTAATTTGCGGAACGGTTAGCGATTTGTAAGACAATGAGGTAACAAGACGATCGATTAACGCGTTTGTCGGGGAACTGGAGTGAATTGACGATCGGGCGAGTTGTATTAGATGTAATAATAAGATTCTATTTATAGATATGCTCTAACGGGGCGTTTTTATTAATGTCGTTAGGCGATCGGTCGAATCAATGATTTTTTATGGGTGCGTTTCAACGAGATGTTCATGAAAAATTAATGGAAAGATAATGAAAAGTTTATGAAAAGTTTATGAAAAATGTATGAAACATTTATAAAAAGTTTATGAAACATTTATGAAAAGTTTATGAAAAGGTTAATGAAAAGGTTAATGAAAAGTTTAATGAAAAGTTTACGAAAAGTATATGAAAAGTATATGAAAAATTTACGAAAAATTTACGAAAAGTTTATGAAAAGTTTATGATAAGTGTACGAAAAGGTTATGAAAAGCAGTGGATTATCCATGAGGCTCGCGCTATTGAAATAATAATAGGATTCTATTTACAGATACGCACTAGCGGAGCATGTTTGTAAATATCGTTACGCAATCGGTCGAATGAATGATTTTTTGCCATGTGCGCTTCAACGAGAAACGAGAAAATTATGAAAAGTAATGGGTTAGAAAAAAAAAATTATTACAGTGTCGATAGTGAATCACGTCGCGTATCAAGTGACGCGTTTCGGATCCTCGCAACGATGCGAGAGAACCATATTTAGCAGCCGCTGGCCCGATGGACTCTACACAACGCCTGTTACGTATATAGTTTGAAGTTCTTGAGCAGCGACTGCCACACCATTGAGCTTAGCATATTGCTGCTCCAGGGATAAAACGCAGGATCGCATTAAAGAGATTCCTCATTTTTGCCGAATCGGTCAAGTCGTAGTTGACCCACAAAAATCTTGAACATATTTTAAAGACTCGTGTCTCTCCGCGCTAAACGGTCCGTCTGCAATACTCTTATTAATATCATCCAATTTGACGAGGAACAAAAATATCTTTGTTATCGCTTCGGGGACGAAGTTCTGAAACTTTTGCATCCAAATTCAATCGAAGCTAATTTTATTTTAGTAGACAGTTAAAAAGGACACAATCTTTTTCCTCTTAATTTTAGAATTTTTTATTTGCCAACCAATCGTATTTTTAACAGGGGAAACGATTGCAAAGTTAATGTGAAAAAGAATTGAAGTTTGTGTGAAGTGGGAATTAAAATTCCCACTTTTCTTCTGCAGAGATGCTGCTGCAGGTTTCATATATACGGTGAACAAAGATAGTACAATGAAAAAAAAAGTTTGGCCAAAAAAATTTATTGTTGTTTCAAATCCACCACTAACTTTTAGTTATAGGAAGTCAGGAGTGCAGTTTACGTATATGAGGGAAAAAAATGGTGGACCTTTCGTTGTGAAATGTTTGTTAATGGTCCCAAGCCCTTCTTTACTGTCCACTAAAATAAACCATTGGCAGACGGACCGTCCATACGCGGATTGAGACGCGTCTTTTTCTTCGGGCAGTGGCCTGATGAATCCCGAGATGCAAAAGCAAGGTCTAAAAAGACCTTCCCGCTTAATCTGCACGGCGCTACAGTGCTGAACGGTAACAGCCGCCGACGTTGATAACCAAATAAATCAAATAAACATTTATTTTAAAGTACAAATCAATAAATAGTGACTCCGAATAAATTTTTTTACCGAAAGTAAAGAAAAGCCGTTATTAGAATCTAATAAAGATTTTATTAAGGTAGCGAAACATTTATTTTATCTTAACAAACGTAATTTGAAGATCAAAATTTATTTTATTTGAATAAATCTTTTTTCTGGGTG
>JAPYZC010003855.1:0-20542 GCA_030522665.1 Ichneumoninae sp. A BG-2022a
TTTTTTCAGATTTTTCCACCATCAAGAAGTACTTGCAATTTTCTCTTATTGTTGTCGAACTTATGCGAAGTCAGCGCGCAGCGAGACTCCCTCCTTAACTCTCCCGTTTTTTTATCATTATAGTTACGGTGGAGTGCGATCCGGTTAACTCGCCAGTTTCCGGCGACGACATCGGTATGATGGAAGGCGACGAGACCTCGTGCGAGAATGCAGCGTTGCTAAACGTCGCCGGTACGCAGGTGACGATAGCGCCGAGTTCGAGTAGTACGGGTCAGGGCTCACTGGATTTTTCTACAGCTCAATAGCGAACAATTCCGGGGATAAATCATCTCCGGACTGCGTAGCCCCGACGCTTTTATAGAGCTCACATAGATCGAGTGCATTGTAATATACTAGACATATTAAAAGAAAAAAATATAAAAACGAAAAAAAGCGCTCTCTCGAGCACCGCCGCGATCCGCGCGCGATTCTCGTCTCTGTTAATAAATAATAAAATAAAGGAAACAAAAAAAGCGACCTGGACGGTAGAACAGTCGCGAATTAGATTATCGACGAGAATTGTGTGAGCGTGGAGGCGCGGTCGGGTTGCGAAAAAAATAAATAAAACGAGAGAGCGAAAGAGGATGAAAACGCTTAGAGAAATAGTAGGACATAAGGGGAAAAAAGGAAAACGATCGTCGATATAACGTATCGGCCTCACCTCACTCGCTGAAAATGAATTTTACACGTTTTTTCCAACTTCGTTTATCTTCGTCGTCTGGATGCGGGATATTTAGTGTATTATCCAATTATCGATTAAGAAAAAAAAGTGAAAATTAAAAAGCTTCTGAGGGTTGAATATTATAGTGGGGTGGTGCACGAATCGCGAGCGCTTTCTCAAAAGAATAAAAATATATATATATATATAAATATATATATATATACGAGAAGAGACCCGACGCAATAATAATGAATAATTATTGAATAAACAAAAGACCGACCACTTTGAATTATTGTAAAATTAACTTTTGATAGGATCTATATGAACATATAAATATATATATATATATTGAATATACGAGAAACAAACTGCATTTTTAAACAAAAGAAAAACAACAAAAAAAGAGAAAGCAATTGTAAATTAAACTTGCAAAGTCTAGGACGATAATAACGGTTCTTCAATTACTTTCAGTACGAAAGAGAACAAATTAAGAGAGATTAAAAAAAAATGTACAAGCTTCGATAGACCAATCCCTTTCACGCCGACGATAAAAAAAAGAACAAAAGAAATAATTTAACAAAAGACGAAGAAAACGACATAAATCTATATAGAATTGTAAGGCTTAGGAGCGATGAAACGATTTTTCTCTACTCGAAGTGTCTTCGTTTGTCACTCCGTCGCTGATAAATAAAACGAAAAAAGAGGAAAGCATTACGTATTTTTTGAGTAAACGAGCGTTATTCATTTATTCGATCGTGACAAAACTTCATCCCTAGTGCATCCTTTCTCCCTCTTCCTAAATCTTTCCTCAATCGACATAATTCGTAATAATTACTCTTGAGGTCGATGACCTTGATGGTCCTCGTCTTCGGGGGTTTGGCCTTGATGATTTTGTCGCCCCGGCCGAACACGGCGCCGCAGTAAGCCCTCAGCATCAGGTATTAACCCAACATATCAATATATATATATATATATATTGAATATACAAGAAATAAACGTCATTTTTAAACAAAAGAAAAAAAAAGGAAAGCAATTGTAAACTAAACTTGCAAAGTCTAAAACGATAATAACGGTTCTTCAATTACTTTCAGAACGAAAGAGAACAAAATAAGAAAGATTTTTAAAAATGTACAAGCTTCGGTACAGAAGTTTCTTTCACGCCGACGTTAAAAAAAAGAAAAAAAATAAATAATAAAAAAACGATAAAGAAAACGAGATAAATCTATATAGAATTTTAAGGCTTAGGATCGATGAAACGATTTTTCTCTACTGAAAATGTGAAAGCATTACGTATTTTATGAGCAAACAAGCGTTTTTCATTTATTCAATCGTGACAAAGCTGAGTACCTTCCGCCCTTTTCCTAAATAATTCCTCAATCGACATAGTCGTAATAGTTGCTCTTGAGGTCGATGACCTTGATGGTTCTGGTCTTCGGGGGTTTGGCCTTGATGAGTTTATCGCCCCCGCCGATCACGGCGCCGCAGTAAGCCCTGAGCGTGAGGTAGTAGCCCAGCTCGACCGTCGTGATCATCGAATAACCGACGAAGAGACCTGCAATACCCCCGAACGAAACCAAGAGATCCAACCAGCCGAACCTCACCTCGCGCTTGTAAACGACCGCCGGCCATAACAGAATGGAAATTAATACGCCATTTCTCTTTCCGTCCTTAATCTTCAAGTACTCGTAGGTCGCGTGATCGCAGGCCAAGTAACAATTGCAATCGGGTTTCGCGAGAATCGTCTTGTTTCCGGTTAGGCAATCGTAGCCCGATCTCGAGCACTCGTTTCGCTCGCCGGGCTTCGATAGAAACCACGGCAGGCAATTGCAGACTTCGA
This sequence comes from Ichneumoninae sp. A BG-2022a, assembly GCA_030522665.1. Taxonomy (NCBI): domain Eukaryota; kingdom Metazoa; phylum Arthropoda; class Insecta; order Hymenoptera; family Ichneumonidae; species Ichneumoninae sp. A BG-2022a. The sequence continues at coordinate 2,538 of JAPYZC010003855.1, forward strand.
GCATTTTTTTCTTCTGACAATTGTTGAAACAGGCATTGTACGACAGACCCTCCTCCGGGAGGAGACACTTGCGCTGTCTTTTCGACAGAAAAGCGACACCCTCGGTGGAGTAGGTGTACCGTATGGACGTCTCGAGCAACGAGGGAGCGTGCAACACGTACTGGTAAGGCGACTGGCGTCGTGCTGGCAGACTACTTTGCTCCAGGATATCCAAGCTATCGAAACGATTTAAATACATTTTTTTGTTTGCTTCCTCATAGAGGAAGCTTTGTTTTCGTAAAAAAAAATTTGAGATTTTAATGTCAAAATACTTAAAATAGTCTAAAACGTCGAGAAATATGATTTTTAGCTGAAGTCCGGATGTATGTGGGTGTGTGTGTGACAGAGTTGCATCGTTTAAAATTACTATAACTCGGAACTAATACAGCGATCACGTCGCTTCGTTCAGTGCTATTTTCGTGAACATTGAGGCCCAATTAGATATTTTATGCGATGTTCAATGTTTTTTTAATTCTCTGTGGTAGCTCTAACTTGCGTAAATTTGGAGCTATTGTCTTAAAACTGCACATAAATATACTATTTTTATCAAAGACCTATGGTATTGAATTTGGTCAAAATCCATCGAAGCGGTAAAATTATATGGGATTTTCAGTTTTTTGAGTTTTTTGAAAAATGACTAAAAATGATCTAATTTGAGTAAACTTGGATTTATCGATCTTAAATTTGACACGGGAACGGTCTAATACTGTACAATCTTTGGTATTAAATTTCTCGAAAATGGATCGAAACGTTAAAATTTCATGGGATTTTGAAACTTTTGAATTTTTTTGACAAATTGCATTTTTGTCCGACACGAGTTTATGTATCAAGTGTCGCCCTAGGAGTAAAATAATTCGGAGACTCGTCATCGTTGGGGGAAAAATACATTAGAAGTGGCCACAAAACGGTGAATATTGGATAATTGACGCAATAATTAAAAAAAAAATCTTTTCCAAAACTCTGTATTTTCGTTAATTGAAGTAGGTGCACGGATCTAACAAAGCGAAGACATCGGTGTATTTTGCAAAAGTTTCAGTTAAAGGGTTAAAGAGTAGATTTGAAGTAGAAATAATTTTACCTTAATGGCCAGGCTGTTGTATCGAGGGTGAGCTCCCACGGTTTGGAGAGTTTGGTAATTGTCGTGGCGTTGGCGACGCAACAGACACCGCGAGGCATCACTGTCTTGTAAAATATTTTGTCGCAGGGTTTTGATATTTGACTATTTAAAAAAAAATAAAAAATTCTGAAACTGACCGGATTTTGCGGTTAGAGACTGGATTTTAAGTGGAGTTTTACCGGTAAGTACAATTCTGGAACAAATCGCCGCAGTTCGGTGTTGTACGGTAGAAGAACTCGCTGTAAGTTTCGTCGCCGAGATCGACAGTTGAGTCCGCGATCGGAGACCATAACCAGTGGTAAATACTTTCGAAATGCGCGGCGTGCTAAAAGAAAATCTCTTATCGAGGATATCCTTGACAGAACGGGAGATAACATCACCCTTTAAAGCGTTGTTCAGTGTGGAGACAGAAACGCGTCCAAGCCAGTGAGTCAAATTTTAACTAAGTTAAATGGTTTTTTAAACTTCACCGTCAATCTTTTTCAAATTTGCACATCATTTATCACAAGCTATGCTCTTTACTTAGAATGTTTTCTTAATTTTGCTTCCTGATAAAAGAAACAGTTTTTTTTATTGCGATTTTAATGTCAGAATACTTCAAATAGTCTAAAACTTCGAGAAAGGCGATTTTTAGCTGTCGTTCAGATGTATGTATACATGTATATGTGTGACAGCTTACATCGATTAAAACGACTACAGTTCGGAAACGGTTTAAAATAGCGGCTTGAAATTGAATACACTAGTAGAATGGTCACGTCTCAATATTTAGTGTAATTTTCATGAAAATTGAAGCTCGGTTCAATATTTTACGCGATTTTTAAATAAATAAAAAGTCTGTGGTGGCTCTAATTTGCGTAAATTTTGAGTTATAGTCCTAAAACTACATACAAATATAATATTATAATCAAAAACCTTTGGTATTGAATTTGGCCGAAATCTATCCAGGCGATCAGATTGTATGGGAAGTCGAGCTTTTTGAAAAAATTACTATAAACGATATAATTCGAGTAAACATGGAGATATCGAGCTTAAATTTCACATGGGAATGAATTAACACCGTACAATATTTTGTGAAAATTGAATTTCGTGAAAATTGATCCAATCGTTTACATTGTACGAGATTTTTAAGTTTTCGAATTTTTCGGAAAATGTTTAATTTACGTCTGACACTAAATTATGCGTTAAATGTGGCTCTAGGTACAAAATCATTTGGACATTCGTCATCAGTGGGGGAAAATACATAAAACATAGCCTCAACGCTACCAACCCTCATAGCCACACGCCACGAAACGGACGCAGGTGGAGCAATATTTGCGACATGTGCAGCGCATGTCGCAAATATTGCTCCAACTGCGTCCGTTATGTTGCGTGTGGCTATCAGGGAATTACTCAAATTTCAAATCTCGATTTTCTACAAAAAATTTTGCGGTAAGTGTTGACATTCAATTTTATAAAATGTAAACATTTTTGTTGCGTTACGAAGAAAGGTACAAAGTAATTTGCACATGGTTTCATAATTTATTATAACTTTGAACATAGCTTCCACTAGGGTAAAAGTGGTGAATATGGCCCACCTGGATTAACACGTAAATCAATGATATATGGACCGGTCCATATTCCCCACTTTTACCCTATGAGTCAGCCAAAATCGATCAACGAGCTGTCTCATAGAGAAAGCTATGCGCAAAATTGTGATAAAAGAGGAATGGCTGTGCCAATTACTTTCCATTTTTATAACTAACAAATGATGGTCAAGAAAACAGCTTCATTCATATAACTTTGAACAAAGCGCCAAAAAAAGAGCTACAACGCTAAAAATAAACGCTAATTTGGGACGAAAACTGAGGGAATTTCGTTCAAGGCAAGAATATCTTTGAATTCTCGAAGGTGAGAATGAAAGCAGTACGTACGGCTTGATGAGTGCCCAGATCAAATGTCTGATCTATCTTGCACAGAGTGAGGCTCGGAAATTCGAGTAGCATTTCGTCGGTCTGCGTGTGGAGGCCGGTGAAAGTCGGCTCGTTGTTAAACTTTTGCAGTATGATGAACATTATACTGAGAGCCGCAACTATCGACGCTGCGGTGCAAACGAACCACATGACTCTGCAAACGGGTATCTTGTCAGTGACAAAGTAAACTATCCTTCCGATGGGCGAATTTGGTTTGGACGGAAAAAAATTTACCTCTCCCAGCGTGGTCGACGCGGATTGACGAAATACGGAAATCCATGAAGGGTGTTCTCGCGCAAGAATTCCCTGCTGCGGAGCCGAAAACTCTTGCAAATCTTTGCCGCACCGGGATTGTAACGCCCCATCGTTCGGGACAATTTTGTTCGACCGATGTGGCGAAGGCAAAGGCAACTGAATTATAACAGCAACGAGAACTCGAATGTAGCGTGACTGTTACGACAGATACGTGTCCATTAAAATCGTTCGCATGGATCTCGATCTGGACACTCATTAAGCCTTGCATTGCGTGAAACTCGACACTCTATTTTCCTTTCGAATTTAATTTTTATTATATGCAGGGAAGATAGGGGCAAAACGGAACACTAAGGAATAAATGTCGATAAAATTATTCCAAGAAACGAATTTACTACGAACTAAAAAATGGGTACGATGATTCCAGGTTTTAAATAAAAATTGCTGTTAGGGGTAAAATGGAATACCTCTAAACCTCTCATCGTCGCCATAAGCATTTTTTTTATTTATAAAATGTCACATGATCAATTCCAATTATGATGTCTCGTAATTATCCTTATTTGTTTTATAACATTTTTGTCAATCCCCCTAACAGCAAAATTGCTGTTAGGGGTAAAATGCACTGAGAAAAAAGGATGGTATTTCCTACTATAACGAATAGTTCCCAGAGGGGACGTCTATATAGATAGTTTATGATAGTATATATTCAATGGATTTAACTATAATCATAGTTACAACTATAATTTTTGGTCATTGTCGTAACTGTAAAATATAGACGTCCCCCCTGGGAACTATTTACCATGTAAGCTTTTCTCAGTGTGGAATACCTCTAAACCTCTCATCATCGCCATAAGCATTTTTTTTTTAATTCATAAAATGTCACATGATCAATTCCAATTATGATGTGTCGTAATTATCGTTATTTCTTTTATAACATTTTTATCAATTCAAGCAGATTTCAGAGGCGCCGCATTGTCTTTCCCATGTGTCCAAAGTCCGAAAGCCTCACAGAGCATTTCAACGATCTTTTATTTTATTTTTGTTCGCGCTATTCCAATTCGCCCCTCATCCGCAGTTTGCAGCCCTCGACATTTCGTCCCGGTTTTATTGTAGATATGCAATGAATTTTTCACGAGCTCACGATGACGTATGAAAAAAAGTTATAAAAAAGCGTCACGAGATTGCGGAAGGGACACTTGGGTCCCGACGCGAGTGGCACCAATTGGTCCATGTCACTTCATGGATCGCGTGTACCCATCGTGTCTAGAAACACAAACACTCAGAATCGTTTGTGGACCTCGCCGCTTTATTATTCTATCAGACTAAGAGTGGAGGCGCACGAGGACTACGCCCGCGGCTCCGTAACACACGAGGAGCCTCTCCCGTGCCATCTGCGCGCATACCTTATGACGTCGAAGCAAAACTCGAGAGCTGAACCAGCCTTATTTCCCTTCCACATATACAGCCGGGAAGCATTGTTCTATTATGCATTCCCGCTCCGTGGAATAATTAACGATATAAGGCTCGTAGGCTCGCAATAAAAAAAATGAGATAATAAAAGTATGGAAATTGCATTACTTTTGCTTTATGCGAAACAGTAAAGTCGCAATGAAGAACCAAAGTGGATTTTCGCTTTTTGACGGCAAAGTTTTCATTCCTTTTTTTAATACTCGTCTTTGAAAGCTAAATTGCTGCCAAAAGTTTCGTGCGTCCCTCACGAATTTTTTTTACGGCTTTTCCGAGATGCAGAATTAAAAAAATTTAAGCTAAAAAGACCTAAAAAAAATACGCATTACGTTTTTTATGTAAAAGCATAAAGTCACAGCGAACCAAAGTGGATTTCCAACTTTCTGATCGCGATCATTCAAATCTTTTTTTACATTTTTTTTCTTTTAACTGAATTGTGTCAAAAGTGTTCATCCCTTACGAATTGCATTACTTTTGCTTTATGCGAAACAATATAATCGCAATCAAGGACCAAAGTGGATATTCCTTTTTTGACAGCAAGGTTTTCATTCCTTCTTTCAATACTCGTCTTTAAAAGCTAAATTGCTGCCAAAAGTTTCGTTCGTCCCTCACGAATTTTTTTACCGCTATTCCGAGATGCACAATAAAAAAATCTTAAGCTAAAGAGAACTAAAAAAAACTACGCGTTACGTTTTTTTATGTAAAACAATAAAGTCACAGCGAACAAAAGTGAATCTTCAACTTTTTGACCGCGATCGTTCAAATCTTTACGCTTTTTTTCTTTTAACTGAATTGCTGTCAAAAGTGTTCATCCCTTACGAAAGAATAACATTGACTAAATTTCTCAACTTCCTTTGGCCCGATCGAGCGGGTGATGAACGGGTGGAGAAATAGAATACACATATACATATATACGTGTCTTTGTTGTTTACCGAGGAGCAAACACTTCCGTTCAAAGAATACGTCGCTATTCCTGTCTCCAGGTGCGAGCCTGTAGCGTCGCATAAACATACTACACTTCGCCGACCGCACCGCGCTCTCGTTCTCTGCCGTTACGGCTGGCACGCCGATTTGTATAGCTATATACACACGGCGAGATAAGTTTGTCTCACTCACGGTTTCGGGTTGTTTCGCCGCTTCCATCTCGGCCGCAGTGGCATGTTATTGTATCCCCCCCTCTCCCCCCCCCCACCCCGCGCCGCTTAGTTTTCCCTCTTCTCGTCTTACCGGTCGGGCCACCCTCAACGTTAAACCTAACCGTTTAGCGCTACCGTTTACGCTCAGCCAGAGAGCGAATTTACTGCTTTAATTGCGAGGGCATCCCCGGCAACAATTTCGCTCAGAATTTATACTCTCTCTACCCGGCTCCATCCAACGTACACGCACTCGAACGGCTCTCTACCTGAACGACTTTGCGAGCGAATGTCTCTCCGCGCCACGGTGAGATTTAATCGTTCCTATCTAAAACGAGTCTGGCGAGAATAACTCCGAGCTATTGTAGTGGAAAAAATAATCGAAACGACGGCTCACTCGGAATCTGATCGACTCTGTTAGTTACACTAGATAATAGTTTCCACAAACCCGATCGCTCGACGCGAAACACTGTTGCGTTTACAATGTCTATCGATTGTGAAGGGGAAAGAGGTGAACTTTCATTTTGCTTTTTTTTTAATTTTCAGTTTTTTTCACCCTATATGTTCTTTTTTCATGACAATTGACGAAAATACTGTTATCTTTTTTCTTTGCAGGCTCGAGTTTTATAAAATGTTGATCTGGGAAGAGAATAGTTTAATGATTCGACGGATGAACGTAAAAAATAAGTAGGATGAACACTTGGAATTACGAGCGACGAATTTTTTTTCTGTGACCATTTTGAATTTTTTTTTAAATTTTAAAGCAATTTTTTAGCTTTTCACAGTCGAATTTTATGAAATATTGATTTGGGAATAGAATAATTTAATTATTCGACATATGAACGGGAAAAAATAAGTTGGTTGAACGCTCGAATGACGAGCGACCAACATTTTTTTCTGTGACCATTGTCAAAAATGTATGAGTCAAGGATGACTCTTAGCAGCGTCGTCTCCGCTTTCCAAGGAAATTACGAAAAAACCTTGAAGTCTATAGTCTTCTACAGGAAATAGTATACAAGATAGATAGAACAACGTAGTTACAAGGTTTTTATTCCAAAACGTTAAAAAATGAATTTCCATTAATATTTCGCGAAAGGAATCCCCACTGAAGCGGCACATCGGTAAACGCCGGAAGGGCTTTTTTTCAATTAAAACTTTTGTTTCCGGCTCCGATTCAAATTTCGAATGAACAATTTCACCAAGAGTGCTCGCTCGCCTCTTCAAATCCCTTCTTTAAATGCACACGAATGCAGTTCTACGGACGCCTCGTGCAATTTACTCTAAAAGAGGATTTTCTTAATGAATCTGTTTTGGAAGTTCACTCGGTGATTCAACATCTCGGCTATTCGCACTTATCCCACCATCTTCTGCGGAAAACAGTACACAAAAATCGCATCGATAAAGTATTTAGAAAACTTTGAATTTCCGGTGAAGTTTGAATTTTTCCAGAAAGATGATATAAAAACGACTTATTTATTTTCATATTGTAAAGATAGCTCATTGGCCTCATCGAAATAAAGTAGCAGCGAATGGGTAAAGAAAACGTGAATGTGTCCGATTGTAAAAGTCATAAAACAGTGTAATATATAAAGTTACCAAAAATGTCGAAGAGTCGTAACGAGTATAATATAGAAGGTCCATATTATTTAATCATCAACGCAAAATATGTATTATTAAAGTTCTTAAGACAACAATTTGTAATACGTTTTAACCTCATAACAAAGAAAAATTCTACTATAGTACACAAGATCAATGCACAGTTTTTTTTGGTTTCAAAAGAGTCAAAAAATGATTTTTCATTAATTATTAGCGACTGAAACGAATCCCCAGTGAGCCGGTAATTGCCGGAAACGCTTTATTTAAATGAAAATGTTCGCTTCCGGCTCGAATTCGAATTTCGAATAAATCATTCCACCAACCGTGCTGCGTCCTCGCCTCGTAAAATGCACACGAATGCACTCTTGCCAATGTCCCGTGCAATTTACCCTAAAATTGGATTTTCCTAATGAATCCGTTGTGGAAGTTGACGCGGTGACTCAACATTTCAGTGATTCAACATTCCGGCATATTCACACTTATCCCACAGTTCTCTACGAAAAACAGTAAACAAGATAGACGAAAGACTTTTTTTCAAAAACTAAAAAAAATGAATATTCATTAATCTTCCGCGATTGAATGAAATCCCCAGCGAAGCGCGTACACCGGTAATCACCGGAAGGGCCCTTTTCAATTAAAATGTTCGTTTCCGGCTCGGCTTCGAATTTCGAATAAATAATTTCGCCGACGGTGCTGCGCGCTCGCCTCTTCAAATCCCTTCTTTAAATGCGCACGAAAGCCCTCGTACCAGCGTCCCGTGCAATTTACTCCAAAAGGGGATTTTCCTAATGAATCCTTCGTGAAAGTTCACTCAGTGATTCAACATCTCGGCTATACACACTTATCCCACCGTCGTTTCGTCTCCTGATTGCCCTGCGGATTTGGGCAGAGACGCGATGAGTTTTCCCATTTCCGTTGAGGCACACACGACTCTCACTCTCTCCCGTTATCCCGCCTCTACTGATTGCATTGTGTAGAATACACTTCGACTGCTGTTCCAGCGAGGGCCAACCACGAAGATCCTTATACGGATTTAAGCCGCGCTGCCCACGCCCCGCCCGCCGCGTTCCCTTATCCGAAAATCTCCGGCTCGCGCCGAAGACTAATGCGACGGCATAATCCGCCAGGTAAATACTGACAGCTTCAGTTCATTCAGTAAAAAAAAAAAAAAAAAAAAAAAAATTCAGAGGCGCGGAGGAGAGTTAATATCTTTTTGTTTTTCGCGAGCTTGACTCAATCATTGGCGCTCCACTATCGGACTATTCGAGCTCATCGGCTGTATTTTCATTACCGCGAGCAAGAGGCCCGACTCTTCGTGCGGATGGTGGGTTGTTATGGGTCTGGTCGTCGTATTCGCTTAAAAATTTACGATTATCGGTGAACGTCGATGAGTGGTATAAATAAATTGTGTTCAAACCCTGCCGGGAATATTTATAGAGGTTCGTACAAACGTTCCGTGTGTCTCCCCACCTCGGCCCGCGCCTATCGCCGTGGCGCGTCGGCCATCGGGCAAGTGGGTGGATGTGGTACATATGCGCCTGTACGAGAGGCAGAGAGTTTTCTCGTTCTCTTGCGCGGCCCGGCCTCCGTCTAACATGTTTCTAACGGAACGAAGCCACGCGCTTGTAAACATTTCGGTGTGAAAAATTCGTTGTCCTCTATCTTGCATCTCAACGAGAGTGTCGTTGGTTGTGAATGAACTCGCGTTCGACGGTCCAGCCGCATATCTGTAATCTCGTCTCGACGTTGTACGAGAATTGGTCGAGGATGTATGTAGGTTAATATATTACGGTACGAATATCGCACGTCCGATAGGACGACGATTTATCGACCGGTGAGCGGCTTGACGAGCTGCTCGGACAGCGGGAGATTTGATGGACGTACAAACGATCGACTTCGCGACGAACGTAGATATTTCGTCGAGTCTGTTTCGGGACTTTGAGAGGAACAGACGTATTGACGGTTAGGTAACGAGTACGATTTCCTATTCGTGCTAATAAACATTCCGCTTCTCGTTCTGTTTTTATAATCCGTGTCCTTTTTTTACAACGCGCGGTCGTTGCAATATTGTGGTGGATCGCGCGCTTCGCACGTTCCCTTTGAGTGTATCGAAAACTTACTTAGAATAGGGACTTAAAATAATCGAGAGGACTGGCAAGGGTCCCAACGGTCATAGAATTTTCCGTAAAGTAAATGATAAACGAAATTAAAGTGACACGGTTCCGCCTCTTTCGAAATCCTCTCTCCTCGTTTTCCCTCTCTAAAAGGACTTATAATTTTTTAAGGTGAGGGGCCACCCAAGGGGACTTGGAATATTTCACCCCCTATTTCGTTTGTGCCCTACCAGAATGGTTGATTTGACCCTGGTCAAAGTGTTTGACTTGACCCTGGTCAAAGTGTTTGACTTGACCCTGGTCAAAGTGTTCGATTTGATCCTGGTCAAAGTATTAGATTTGATCCTGGTCAAAGTATTAAATTTGACCGTAGTCACAGTGTTCGACTTGACCCTGGTCAAAGAGTTTCATTAGACCCTGGTCAACGGGTTTCATTTGACCCTGGTCAACGTGTTTCATTTGACCCTGGTCAACGTGTTTCATCTGACCCCGGTCAAAGTGTTTGACTTGACCCTAGCCAAAGAGTTTGATTTGATCCTGGTCAAAGTGTTAGATTTGACCCCGGTCAAAGAGTTTCATTAGACCCTGGTCAAAGTGCTCCGTTTGACCCTGGTCAAAGTGTTCGACTTGACCCCGGTCAAAGAGTTTCATTAGACCCTGGTAAAAGTGCTTCGTTTGACCCTGACCAAAGACTTTCATTTGACCCTGGTCAAAGTATTTCGTTTGACCCTGGTCAAAGTGTTTCGCTTGACCCTGGTCAAAATGTTTCCTTTGACCCTGACCGAGTTTCATTTGACCCCGGTCTTCTTGACGCTTGAGCACGGCTCCGGCAACGGCGGCGGCGAAATCTTTTTATATTATAGAGCGATATATATCTGTATGTATACAGACGACGGGTAACTCAAGTCTCGTCCATCATAAACACAGCTCATAAAGCTGCACAATAAGGACACGTCAAACCGGAAATTGCGAATGGGAACGAACCGCAGACTCTCGTGAACCCGAGGACAGTGTCATCGATAGTGCAGTTTGAGCAATGAGTTTGTCCCAGATAGAGGGTCTCGGTATTCATCCTTGAAACCCAGTCATTCCAATGTTTGCTTGGGAACATTGAAAATTTCGGTGAAAGATAATTCGACCCCTCTTCGAACCCCCTGTGATACATGAGAAAGCGGGCCGCCTATTCGTACGCCTGTACTACTAGCTATTTCGCGCGCTTCAGGCAACAAAATGAAAAAAAAAAAAAAAATCAAAACAAAACCTAATTTTGTGTATTCTTGTGAAACATAAGTACAAGATTACAATACATTGCAATCTATGTTATTATTTTAGAAATTTTTATATTTAAAGCTTAAATGTAATATTAATTGTTACATATTTAATATTTAAATATAATTATTACACATTATATTATAATCCTAAAAAATTTAAAGTGTAGTATAATAATATTAAGGTTCAAGGACTGGACCTTAAATGACTTTGCTATCTGTAATTGCGTATACAAAAATTCGTGCCTTTTTGCTCGAACGTCTCGTTTTTGGTTTTTTTTTCTTCATATTTTCTTTACCCTCACGATCGTTTCACCCGCCGGCGCGCACGCACGTCACGTGTCGTAACGAAAGCTCACTCACCGCGTCGAGGAACAGACGTTAAAACGTATCCTATCGCGATAAAAGGCATCGAAAATACCACGGGAGAGTGCGGGAGAGTAGCATCGAAGCTTTCTATCGAGTACGAGGCGCGTACCACCACCCGGTTATACGAGATGCATCGTCGATGAGTCACAGAGTGCCTCCCCCCTCCCCTCACCCAAACACCGGTATAAACAATGCCATAAACATGAGCGAAATTTTATTTCGCCGGCCCGGCTCCGCATGCATTACCTGCACTCCGGAGGGCGGAATAATACACTTTTACAAAAGAATGAGAAAAGAAAGAGCCGGGCCCGAAAAAAAGAAAACATTTTTTTTTTTAAAGAACCAAAGATTCAACAAGCCATCGAGATAGCGGGTGGGCAACCCTTCTCCACTGTTCCGCACTCGACGACCGGCGAGAGAAAAGAAATCTCTTTATTTTTTTTATTTATTTCCCTCTCCCTCTCTCTCTCTCGCTGTCTTTCCCTCGTTTATTTTCGAAGCAAGAGCGAGAGAGGAGAGAGAGAACGATTACGAAAACCGCGGCTTCTCGGCTTGTGGTTCTCGACACCGCTGACCCAGCGGCCCCGCGCGTTATGTGTAAGACCCCGCAGACTATCCGAGAAAGTGTGTAGATAATGTGTCCGCACGTACAGAGAAACACTGTACGTATCTCGCGATCCTCGTGTGCAACAGTTCGGATGAGCTTCGGCGTAGGAGTATCTCCTCTGTATATCGGTACGTGGGCCTCTCCGTTCGAGCCCGTTGCGGTGTGTTTTTCACCGACACATTTGCATCCGGTTACACCGACACACACAAGACGGCGCTGTTGCGGACGAGTCTGTTTTTCTCGCACTCTCCTCGCCGCCGGTCGCCACGAGAGAGCGAAGCGTACGCTCGAGGCCTCTAGCGTATTGTGAATGCCTCGGTTACCGTATTCTTACCGCCATGTATCCAACGGTCGTGCGGCCCGGGAAGCGGAGAGCGGTGCGTTGTATTAGTTTGCCGCGCGTATAGACGGGGGCCCCCCGATCGTGCCGGGGAGAGTTCTCGAGAGTAGGAAAAGGCAGTCAGTCATCAGTGGCGCGAAGGAAGTTGTGCCTCACGGGTGTTCGGCCTGTGACTCCTCTCGAACGATTTGTTTGTTTTTTTTTTTTTTCTCTTCCTCTTAATTAAATCATTTTCTTATTTTCTTCGATTTTGTTTACCGATGTATCGGCGCGTGTCTCCGGAGCGCGGGCGACCGGCGTGCAGACGCGGGACGAACAACGGATCTTTCGGTGAGGAGGGATAGAGAGTCGCTTCCGGGAAACTGGGCGAAGGAGATCGGGACGATCGATCGGCGCTCATCGGGGAGAGTTTGGGCCACGGGACGGGGATTAAGATTGGCGCGGTACGTCGGATCCGGTGGAATTAATCGGACGATTAATTGTCCTAGCATTCGAAGCAATTGGCTCGCTGCTGATCGGAGATACCAATTTATTTTCATCGATGTGATAGTTTTTTTTTTTTTTTTGGTTTTTTTTTTTGTTTTTCTTCGATCCGCGACCTCGAAGCGCCGGAGAGCCGACGAGAAGTCGGGATAAAACTTGTGCAATTGCGTACGAGTCTCCGAATAAGATTCTTATCGTTTATCGAACAACTCTCGGTAATATATTCCGCGAGTTGTGCGCTGCGCGAGAGATGCGAGCGGACGCAATTGAGACTGTGCGCCTCTCTGTGATGTCGCACATCGAATTGGCGAAGAGTTATTTAGCCGATCGTTGTCGGAGATAGATTTTTCCGTGAAAATCGAGGAATTCGCTCGTTCGGGCGAGGGTCGACGATCCGCCTCGCTCTTCGGGCAGCGAGAACGCGGGGAAAACAGTCTTATCGCCCGGGCTTTAACGCCGAGGAGTGACGGCCGTTACGCGATATATTCGCTATTAATTGTCGGCTAAAGTTCTCTTCATCTCGATCGGCAGCCGAACTGACTGTGGAAAATTGTGCTCGGGACGAACCTCTTTGGAACTGCCACGGACCGCGAAGAGAGGGGTTGAAAATAACACATAATAACACATATATACATGCATAGATACATGTATTTATATATATTTGTTTATTTACAAAAATATGACCTTTATCGGCGAATCGCAGGGTGAAACTTAATTTTCGGCTCTACACCTCGATCGGGGGCCGAACCGACTGTGGAAAATTGTGCTCGGGACTAAATTTTTTGAATCTGCTACGAAGCAGGAGGGAAGCGGTTGAAAAGAATACATAATATATATGTCTAGACACATATATTTTTATTTACAAAAATATGAGCTTTATCCGCGAATCGAAGGGTGGAACTTAATTTTCGGCTAAAGTTCTCGTCACCTCGATCGGGGGCCGAACCGAATGTGTAAAATTGTGCTCGATACGAACTTTTTTGGAAGTGCTACGGACCGGGAGGGGAGGGGTTGAAAATAATACATAAATATATATATATATGTATAAACACATATATTTATATATATATATTTTTATTTACAAAAAGGTGAACTTTATCGGCGAATCGGAGGGTGAAGCGGATCGAGAGAATGATTGATAATATAACGTTTTTTATCGACGATAAAACAAAAAAGAAATCTCAAGGGCCACTCGCGGCTTTCGGTTCTTCTTCTGCGTCCTCTCGAGCTCGTAATTATCTGCAAGGAGGGTAGAGCGAGGAGGCGCGCGCGCCTCTCGTATCGTCGAGAGACTTCCCGCAACGACGACGAAGAAGAAGAAGAGGAGAAGGAGGCGGAGGAAGAAGAAGAAGCGGCAGGGCAAGAAGTTTGACGCAGTACCAGGGCGAATATGGACAAAGAGTCGAGAGCACGAGGATAAGATCCTCGAGTGTTAATTAACGTTTCGCAGTGATAACTAGACGTGGCTCGTCGGACGGCGAATTTCGTGGGTGTCGAGGCAGTGGAAAAGGGGGGGTGTCAAGTGCAATGGCGAGTGATTTGCGGGAAACGAATAGGAAGCGAGTACCCAGAAGACGCGGTCTAGCCTCGGCGGAAATTCACGCAGGTAAAGAACATTTTTTTTAAAACTCTGTTCAGCATCCTGCGAACTTCCGGTTAGGTGATATTTCGATCGTCTCATAATAGCGGATTAATTTCACTCGTCAGATATTTTGTAATGCAAGTAGCAATGATTTGTGGAATGATGTTACTTTATGGGATAAAAATTATATGTATACATTTTTAAATAAAATTGAGAGTGACGAGCAAGAAACATTGGTTAACTGTTAAATATTGGTAATTCGATTTGTGGAATTATGAGGGAGAGCAAACGCTGATTTTAATCGGTAAAGAAAAGTACATAATCGGGTCGATGATAATATGATAAAAAATTAAATATACATATATAAACATGTTTCAATAAAATTGATAATAACGAGCAAGAAAAATTGACAACTGTTGAATATTGGTAATTCAATTTGTTACATTATGAAGGAGGCCAAAGACCGATATTAATAGGTAAAAAAAAGTATATAATCGGGTGATGATAATGGGATAAAAATTATACATATACATATACATATATATATATATTTTCAATGAAATTGATAGTAACGACCAAAAAAAATGTGCAACTGTTGTATATTGGTAATTCGATTTGTGAAGTTACGGAAGAGCGCGAACGCTGATATTGATCGTCAAAAAAAAGATAAGTATATCATCGAGGCGATGACAAGGGAAGCGATTGGGAGTGTCTTTTCTATTCAATTTGTTTTGAATAGTGAGTACATGTCTGGACGCGACGTACATGCTTGCCGTTCGAGCGGGAAGCGAGCTTAAGCGACGCAGTAATGTATGTATCTAAAGTCTATGTTAGCGATAGGGCCCTCGTCGCGGTAGCAAAATCCGATAAGCTCCCCGCCGTCACGAATTGCCGAGCGAGTAAGCAAACGATCGAGAGCGAAGCGCTTTTAACGAGCGAGCCCGAGAGGCCACGTGAATGAAGAAACAAATTTCATCGTTCGTCAACGTTCGTGTAATAGTTGTGAATATATGTATATACATTTATATATATCTGCGTATGCATATACATTACATACACATGTATAAATACAGGCGGAAGAAGATGAGTGATAATGGTCGACGAAGCCCTTTTGATGACCCTATCAATAATTAGTAAAACCGTTGGGGCTTCCCCTATACGTTCCACACGGATATGTTACGCTATAGAATCACAGCCCGCCACTATATAGCTTACATAAATAGCTAGGGAATACTGCAACGTCGGACCCGTCTCGATTAATGAGCCACGATAAATAGCGAAATAAAGATAAGCTCGCGCGCGAGTTAACTCCCACTTCTCCTAGTCTCCATCTCTATCTCTCAACGAATCCCTCTTTCATTATGGTTATTATATATACGTAGAATTTTATCATTATTATTAATATTATTTTTATTGCGATTCTTTTCTCCTTAATCTATCGAAAGTTCTTTATAAGATTCCAATGCAGAATCGTGAAAGGCTGTCCATTCACGGAAACTTAGCGCGATCATTGGGTATCGAGAATCGTTGAATAACGCGTGGAGAAGGCGGGAGAAGAGATTCCAAAAGTCGACGCAACACCGGTCCGCGCGCGGCACTGTTCCCGGCCGGGAGGTCACAGATAACGAGATAACGGCCCAAAGGGCACGAGGCGGTCGAACGTTCATCGATATTCTCTTCCGAACGTGAAACAACGAGCTGGCGCAAAAAAAACAATCTAATCTGCTCTATCGGAGCGATAAGGGTTGCATTCCTGCCCATTAACTCTGAACACCCTTTTTTTCAACCGACATTTCCCTATCGGACTCGGGCTTATCTCCGAAGCAGCCTTTTGACGAATTTATATATATATATTTTTTTTTTTGTGTTTGTCTCGACGCAGTATATTTTTTTTTCTATCCCAGCGACGCAACGACGACACGGAAAAGTTGTTTACTGGTCGAAAAAGATAGCCGGGTGGAGTTATAAGAGGTTTATGAGGATTCATATAGTCATCAACTGTTTGTACAAGGAGGGAATACGAGTGAGCGCTACCGAGTTACTATACTATGAGTGCGTCCTACTGTGCTCCTCCTACGGGTTCCATTGACGCGAGACGAGACGACGCGAGATTCGCGGATTGATAACTCATGAATATACACTCGCGTCGTGCGCGCACCGTCCAGCAGTACGGGATGCATGTCGAACTGCAAACGACTTCCGTGTAGAAACGACGGATTGACGATGAAATTACCCAACAATAATAATAAATTAATTATTTCGTGATTACGTATTATATTGCTTTAGTAAAACACAACACCCTCAGGAGAACGAATTACAATCAATTATTCGGGTAAGGCTGTAATAATTGGCCGATTGACGTCAGAAGGGCGTATTTATTGCAGATAAACGCGAATCGCCAGATGTCGCTGGTGAAATACGCTGTTTCATTACCGCCATGAGTTTCGTCGTGCAATCAATTAAACTATATTATCGAACCGCAGACAGGGGATGGATGAAAAAAAAAAATACATATTTTATGCGGCCTTCGTGAGGTAAAAACAATTTTATTTTATGAAACTCTCGATTCAGCAAAATCGTCCTTTTCTTAAAAAAAAAAAACAAAAAAAATCATTTCCGGTACGATAAGGTGCAGAGTCATAAAATTATTAACGGATACAGCGCGTAGACTTAGGACGATAAAAAACACTGCTCAGCGTATATTGAACGTGCACGGGCTAAACCGTGCTGTGGTCAATTTTGCGAAGAGCACACGAATGCATGTACATGTGTGTGTGTACACATACATATATACATAATACGAGAGGGCGAGTATGCCGGTACGGTAGTCGCGAACGTTAAACGTACATAGCGAGACTCGTTGTCGAAGACCGCTGACCGTGGAGATAACGCCCTGACCCGTTGAGCGCGAGAAGTCCCGAGGCGCAAAATGAATGCCCTCACTGTCTTTCGATCCCTCGGGGGGGCTCAATCCAAATATGCGGCCCTTTTATCCTTGCTTCATAACCAACACACACACACACCAACGGACATGACACGCAACTCAGTCAGAGCCTCCGTACACTTACATCCTCTTCCTTCCTTCCTTCCCTCCGAGCCAGACGTAATTTCAACGAATCCCCCGATCCTCCTCGTTCGCCCGCCGGACAGCGAAAGAACCCACAAGATTCGCGGCGCAGTCCCGGAGGAACACGAGCGTCTCGAGGAAAATAAAAATTCTTCGTGCAAGGTGGACGGAAATTTGATACCGTGAAATGTACCTCGCTAGAGGTCACGTGACCGCACACCGAGAAAAAAAATTATTTGACGGCCACCGTTTATTTGGTTTAAGTAAAATATATATTTGATTTAAGGAGGGAGTCTCGCTGCGCGCTGACTTCGCATAAGTTCGACAACAATAAGAGAAAATTGCGAGTACTTCTTGATAGTGTAAAAATCTGAAAAAAATCATGTATATTAAACGTACTGAGAAGATTAATTTTGCAAAATGTTATTAACAAATTCATCAAAAAATTAATTGGTTAACAAATTACCCGGCAACAAAACTTTTTTTTAATGAAAATCTTTAAGTAATCGTAGATTTTTGTTCAATAAAAAAAAATAAAAAATCAACGATTACTTAAAAATCTGAAAAAATTCATACGTATTCAGAAAAATAAACGAATAATTTTCATTAAAAAAAAGTTTTG
>JAPYZC010003856.1:0-11271 GCA_030522665.1 Ichneumoninae sp. A BG-2022a
TCTATATAGAGCCAAACAAAATTGTGAAATTTCTCCGAGCCGGGAGAAAGTGCAATCGAGAAGTCGAAAGCTGTCGACGTATCTCGAAATTCTCCAAAGTGATAGAGAAACATATAGACAGAATGGAAATAGGTAGTCGCGAGTTGCCACAGTGAGAAAAACTTACATAGTAAATAGTTCACCGGGCTGACGTGTACATTTTACAATTATGACAATGACCAAAAATTGTAGTTATAACTATAATTATAGTTTAATCAATTGCGTATATAGTATCACAAACTATCTATATAGACGTCCCGCCTGGGAACTATTCGTTATAGTAGGAAATACCATTATTTTTCTCAGTGCACCGTTGGAAAGAGGTTACCCCGATTTCCTCGACTGACGTACCACGTGCGCTATGTAGAGCGATAAAAATCGCAAGGCCTTAATTTGCGTCTTTCTGGATAGAAGATAGGCCCTTACGACTTTAGCGGCGCGATGTAGTACAGAGTGTACGAGGCTCGGCGTTCTCGTGGCGCAGGCTTTACCGGCACGCCACAAACGGCGCGAGTGTGGGTCGATCTTCGTATAGGTGTGTCGGCGCAAGATCTCGTCGGCCGCGTGGACGAAAGTCGGAGCGACCGAGCTCACTGATACTCTAGTCATTTTTCGAGGGCGGGGTTTTTGGCACGGTTCACTGTACGGACACGCTATCAGCATCCCTCTTTTCCTAAACTGGACCCAATGCCCGGGATCTTCTTGTCGTTACACTCTACGTCTTGTTCTTACTCTTTGTTCTCCTTCATCCCTTTTCTCGTATACTTGCTATATATATATATATATATATATATATAGAGAGAGAGAGAGAGAGAGAGAGAGAGAGAGAGAGAGAGAGAGAGGAGAGCGGGGCAAAATGGGGCAAAACGGGGTTTTTGGGCAAAACCAAATTTTCCAATTATTTTTGGATCGGACAAGGTGGCAAAACTGGGCAGAAAAGCCTGATTTATCCGATAGGGCGAATTCGGGCATCCAAAAATTATTGGAAAATTACGTTTTGCCCAAAAACCTCGTTTTGCCCCGTTGCCCCATTCTGCCCCGCTTTACCCTACATATATATATATGCACATATATATGAGTGTGACACTCCACCTCCGGGACTTCTTATCTCCTCTTGCTGGAACGAGACTTTTACATCTCGCTCCAGGATCGATCAAGACCTTCGTCTTTCTCTCGGCCCCCTCCCAACCCCGGCAACGGACCTCTCTCTTTTCCATCAGCGTCGACAATCGCGAAAACACGAAACCATCCCGAAGAACCGTCTCACGCTAGGACGCGCATCGCGCGACGTGATACTTGTTTGCTCACACCCGACCCAACCCCCTATTCCACGCCTCAACCCCGCCTCGTCGCACAGCTGGAGAGATTTTTATTTTCTCGCGGCATAGTTCAAGCATTGATTGTCCCGCGGTAAATTTACACCCTCGAATCGCTACACGTGCGATGACAAAAAGAAATAAAAAAATTGCTTGGGCATATAAAAAATAGATTGTTTCTATTGTTATTTGTGGTTCTCGAGACTTTTTTTACGGACTCGTTGTTATTATTGTGAGATGGAAACAAGAGCCAAAGGTTTTTTCTACCTCGAATAAAGTGCCAAATGTTTCGTGCTATTCCAAAAGCTACGGGACAAGAAATAAAGTTTAAAAAAAAGAATTTCAATTATTTTTTGGCTATGATGGAGCGAATCAATGATTCGGAGTGTTGACAAATACCCGTGTCGTATATTTATTCGAACGGTGTTTTCCACTCTCCCCCAAAACTCTCTAGGAACTAACGTACCCGCCTATTTTTTTTTTTTTTTTTTTTTTTTTTTCCCTCGATTCGCCTTTTTTTCTTTTTTTTTAATTCTCAATTCCACTTGTTCTTTTTTTGTTCGTGCGAGCCTCCAGATCGGCAGGCAAAAAACAGACATCCACTGCTGCTCGCTTTTTCCTCTTTTCCCCCTTTTTCCTCCCTCAACCTCTCGATACACCGGAGCCGGTTTTCCGACTCGGCCACGGCTCATCCAATTCTCCGATATAGCGCTCATACTCCCACACACATTCACACACACGCACACACCGATCGACTCCTCTGCCCACCGATAAACTCGACGAGAAGCGAGAAAGAGTTCCGCCGAGTGCCAGGCCCAGCGCTTGGGAAAAAACGAGAGACGCACAAATAGTGCAAATCGAGGCACGCCGGACGGGTATTTGCAAGGAAAATGCTGCAATTCATAAAAATGCTCCCTCGCACTCGAGGATCGCTCAAGCTTCCGGTTTTACTGCAATTAGGGGGGAAAAAATTTTCGACTCCAGCCACCCCACCTGCGAATTATCATGTTAACCGAACCTTCCCAAATTCCAATCTCACCCACGCACCATTTTTCTCTGATCTCTGGTTTTCCTCACTTAAAAAAAAAATCAAAATTCTACCGGCCTTATTTAGCACACGCTGTAAGGCTGTTGCACGTTTAACAGAAATGTCTCGTCCGCCAAGGTCCATTTTTTCACTATTTTGCTTTCGACATCAAACCGTATTTTTAGCACACAAAAGATTGTGAAATGAATGGAAATAAAAATAAAAAATAGTGGCGGTTTTACGAGCTAAAATAGAGAAACTAAAAAATTAACGGAATTTATTTTATTTAAAGGTTTTTTTTTAATGGCTGCTCCCGCATCGGTCCCCTTCGTGGTCTTTCCATCAGTTCGATTAATTCGTGCCTCGAGCTAGTCTCGAGAGTGTCTCGAGCTAGATAAAGCGACAGCTTAAAGGTTTTTCAATTTTCTTTGCTATTTTCAGCTGCGAGCTTCGAAAAGGGTTTTCCTTCGTCGAAGTCCCTCCCGGGACTCGCCCTTTTCCATCCCCCCTGGGTAACGCGAATTGAGGATAAGCGCTGAAAATTCGAGCTCGTGCAACTCGCGATAGATGTTCCATGTGCGTCACGTTTCCCGTATGGACGGTCGGAAGGGAAAAGCTCGGGGGGGGGGGGTCGAGAGTGCATGCGATGCCGACACTGCCCCTGACGCTGACCCCTTTACGTTTTGAGACGCTATGGGTGCCGGCTATATAACGCAGCGCGGAAGAGGAAAAAGTTTTACGAGCTCCGGCGCCGTCGTACGTTGTCGTTGCCGACGACGTCGTGTTCTCTTCCTCGCCTTTTGCTTTCATATACAGCACCCCCCCCCCCCCCACCTGACCTACCCCTAGTCCAGTAACACGGAACAAAAGGAACACATCGAACCACTATACGTGCAATTGCCAAAGGAACGAGAGTAAGAAAATAACGTACAAGGAAATATAAGAGAAGAGAACGTAAGTTCTCTTCTCTTCTGGTTCCTTGACCGATCTCATTGTAGGTTACTTTCTTCTCACTCGGACGGAGAACGTTTTAGCATTGTTTTTTCTTCGTTTTTTCATTTCATTTTAAGACTGTATGAAAAGAAATGGTGAACAAAGTTTTGTAACGAAAAATGATGCTCGGTCGTGACGACCATCTAAATAGACAATTTTGGCTTCCGGTTTTTGTATTCGAGAAAGTTGACCTGCGTGCGTACTTTTCTCTTCTGTTTCCTTGTAGGTTACTTTTTTCTTACTCGGATGGAGAAGGTTTTAGCATTTTTTTTTCTTCGTTTTTTCATTTCATTTTAAGTCTGTATGAAAAGAAATGCTGAACAAAGTTTTGTAACGAAAAATTATTCTCGGGCGTGACGACCATCTAAATAGACAATTTTTGCTGCCGGTTTTTGTATCCGAGAAAGTTGACCTACGGACGTTTTTTTCTCTTCTGTTTCCTTATAGGTTACTTTTTTCTTACTCGGGTGGAGAAGGTTTTAGCATTTTTTTTCTTCGTTTTTTCATTTCATTTTAAGTCTGTATGAAAAGAAATGGTGAACAAAGTTTTGCAACGAAAAATGATTCTCGAGCGTGACTACCATCTAAATAGACAATTTTTACTGCCGGTTTTTGTATCCAAGAAAGTCGATCTACGCAAAAAAAGGTTGGGTGCGGTCTGCACTCGACATAGAATTTTGATGATTTTTCTTCTGCATCACAAATACATGTTATTCGTACAGGGTAAAAGTGGTGAATACGTCTCGGGCCATACATCATCGACTTGCGTGCTGATCGGGATGGACCACGTTCATCAATTTTACCTTACATAATATAACATTATCAAAAATTCAAAATAATAATTTTACCGATTTACCAACTTTCCGAGTCCAAAGTAATCGAAATTTCAAAGAACAACGAAACAATTTTCATGTCTGTACTACCTTTGCACAACTTACTTACAAATTTTTGCGAGACATAGGCCAAGAGTGCCGCGAAAAAAATGTAACCGCGTATCGAATGCTGTTCGTTTATCAATTTTACCGTAGATAATATAAAATTACTTTTTTAATGGTATTAAAATTTCGAAAAAAAATTTCCCCGATTTGCTAACTTTTTGTGCACAGAATAAAAGATATTAAAAAACGAAACCATTTTCTTTTCCACCTTCCATTGTACAACTTGCTCGCCAATGGTCCTCAAGACATTGGCCGAGAGTGCGGAAATGCCGCGAAAAACATACTCGCGTACCGAATCCCGCCCGTTTATCAATGTCATCTTATGTAATCCTGCAATATAACATTATTAAAATTTTGTTATTGAAATGTCCAGAAAAAAAAATGTCACCCATTTGTCAGCTTTTCAAGTTCAAAGTAGGTAAAAGGAGTTTTCAAAAGACACGACAGAAATTTCGTGTCCGTGTTTCCGTTGTACAACGTAGCCAATGGTTGCCGAGACATTGGCGGAAAGTGCGGAAAAGCCGCGAAAAAATTTAATCGCCTACCGAAGCCCTCGCGCACGCGGCTGTTTCGCTCGATAGGCTCGGGGGGAGAGTTCACCCCACGCGCGAGAGGCGGCCGTATGAGGGTGGGTCGCACGGGGTAGAAGCGGACGGGGGGGGGGTGCCGAGGGGGTGCGCATCGTCGGCGAGGCCTCGTAACCGATACGTTGGACACGTGTTCATCCGAGCGCTCCACTTACAGGCACCGGAAACCTCAGCGCGCGCGTCACGTTCAACGTTCACGTTCGCCGTTCGAATGTCTCACGCGTATGTGTACGTACCTATAACTCCGTCTTTCTCTCTCTATACGCGGATAACCTCGAGACTGGCGAAAGCCGGAGGGAAGGGAGTTACGCATTCTCCTAGTCGGCTCTCTCTCGTCACGCCAATTTCGTGCCAATTACTCGATTCGATTAATCGCCCAACGTACAAAGCCGTTCACGATTCAACGTTAATTATCTACCGATTCCCATCGATCCGTACTCTTATCACTTTCAATTAATCCCGCGAGATATTTTCGTACGGAGATTTAGTACTCTTTTTATGAAGAAAAAAAATACAAACATCCCATGAGATATTTTTCTACAGAGATGTAATGTACTTTTTGAATGAAGAAGAAAAACGGAACCGTCCCATGAGATATTTTCATGCCCAGATGTAATTTCTTTTTTGAATGAAGAAAAAAAACGAAACCATCCCATGAGATATTTTTCTACAGAGGTATATTTGTTTTTTTAATGAAAAAAACAAACCATCCCTTGAGATATTTTCGTACCGCGATGTAATTTTTTTTATGAAGAAAGAAACGAAACCATCCCTTGAGATATTTTTGTACCGAGATGTAATTTTTTTTATGCCAAAAAAAAGCACAGAACCATCCCACGAGATAATTTCGTACCAAGACGTAATTTATTTATTTTTTTATTTTTTTTGTGAACGAGAAAAAAGATCACAACACCATCCCAGAATTAATGTTCTCCGTACGACTAAGCTAAAATACGGAAACTCGGTTTTCCAGACACGAGCGGATCAAGCACCTTGAGCAGCCACAGGACCGGGGTCGTTTGTATTCCTCGCTGAGGTATGACCGGACGAGAAGAATTATTGTCTCGCTCGGCGACGAGCGGGCTCATCGCGGTTCGACGATCGTTCTCTCGGTGTCGTCGAGATGAGAGAAACAAAAAGCCCACCGAGTACTTCGAGGCACGGCGGGATGATAAAGGTGGGCGGCAGGGCCGCCTCACTTTTCAACGGTAACAAAAGGAACAACCGGACGACGAAGGAACGAGTCTTCTCCGACGATCTCGCCTCTCTTGTCGCGTCCACTCTTCCGCACTCTCCGCTCATCTGCTCCTCCGCACAATTTTCCCATTCAGTTCCCGATGCCCCCTTTCCTTCCTTTTATTTTCTTTCTCGCGCACTGTTCACTCTCGCGCTCTCCTCTTATTTCACACTTCGAATAATTCATTTTTTATAAAAAAAAAAAACCATATAAAAAATAATAATAATCTACCCACTATCGAACATCTTTTTTACTCGCGAGTAATGCGTCCGGAAACAAACATGTCCGAGAACATCGTGGCCCGATGATCTTCGTCGCTCGAATGCCAAAGGTGAGCTCGAGACGCGAAGGCCAAAACTTCGACTGCAAAGCGAGCGACGAAATTTTATTTTATTTATTTTTTTTCCTCCGGTCAACGAGATTAACCAGTCTATCGGAAAGGGGATGAAAAAAAAATTAAGAAAAAAATATAAAAAATAAATAAAGGGGTCGTCCGGTATGTCAGTGTGTCGCGTGATAGGTGCGTGACGATGCGATCGAGCGAGCGGTGAGGTTTTAGTGACGAGGAGAGGGTATACCTACCGCCTCGGCAACGAGACCGTCCCGGACCACGATCGTGCAACCCCTCCGTATCGCAGGGTGACCGAGTGGTGACTGTCGAGTCGCTGTGGCGCTGACTACAAAACCCCACTTGGTGCGACGACGGACGACGGGACTACCGAAACGTACAGTGGATCGCTGTGTGCAGAGGGAAGGAGCTTGCTAGCTTCCTCGCTCGCTCGCTTACTCCACAGCGAATTTTCCCTCTCCGTGTGAGTATCTGTATTACGGTTTCGATGTGTCGCGGAGGGTGAGAGCGCTCGAAGGGGGACGGAGGGTGGTGTGGAGCGATAGACGGAGAGGAAGAGAGTCGGATAAACGAAGAGGGAAGACCGGGGACAGGGTCGATCGAAGGCATGAGGGAGGGCGCCACCTCGCCGGCAACCCCATTTTACGAACCACCCTTCCCCAGGAGATACGGGGATGGAAGAGAATTTCTGCTTTCGCACCAAATCTATACTTTTATACCTCTTTATGAGATAAAAAAAATTGTAACTGTAACTGTAATTGTATTTGGAATTGTAATTATATTTGTAATTGAAATTTATTTGAGGGAATAACTCCTTTGCACCGAAATTATAAGCGGTGAATCGAAAAGACGAGGCATGTTAGATTTGAACATACACATAATACATAAAGACAAACATTTTTCAAAGATCAAATGTACACATACGGATAAAAGAAAGAAAAGCCAACGAACAAATGGACCCTACACGCAGAAAAAAGTGTATTGCAATATAAGAAAATTTATTAAGGACGAAGAAAAATGTTTACTTGCTTCATAACCTAATAGCGCGTTTATTAATTTCTAATATATTTATTTGTTTGATAGTATTATTCTTATTATTAAATAATGTTTACATGGACCTACCTAATAAACAGATATTTATTTAAAATAATTTTGTTATTTATCTCATGACAGACCTGTTATTTTTGATAACAGGGAATAATGTGATATATGAATGATGTAGAAATGGATTTTTTGTTGAATAAGTCATTTTTATTATCAACGAAGCATCAATAAGCAATGTTTTATTATTAAATAAGCATACAGATCCGTTATCGACCCACGATTTCACTAATGACGTTACACTTTAGTTATACTCGTAACATAGCTAATTTCCAAATTGGTTCTTCAAGGACTCATTCTACAACCATAATTCGATCGAGGTACCCAGCTTGAAGTAAACAAAGTTTCATATAAACGAACCGATGAGTTGCCTCTCCATTACAATGTTTTCAGACGACTGACGCGGTGACAACTCTGTAATGCGCGCTACCGCATAATAACCGCGTTTGTCTTGACGTCAAATATATTATTTCTTTGGGGCGAATAAACATATATTTTAAAGTACAATTCTTGGAATACATTTTTTTACTTACACTAAAGGATAGCCGTTATTTGAATCTAATAAGCATTTTGTTAAGGCAAGAAAACATTTCTTTTACATCTTAATAAACGTCCTTTAAAGACCGAAATTTATTTGATTTTAATAAATCTGTTTCTGGGTGCATCGACGGACCACTCTTCACTATTCCTACTCGTATCACAGTCAAAATAAAAATTAATTAAAAAATAATAAAAACATAAAAAAGGCTGAAATACTGGCACATTCACATCTCTACCACTCACAACTCTACCAGAAAACATCTCTATATAAAACTCTACCGGAATAAAAATAAAAATTCGGGAAGAGTTTCATTTCAATTCCGGGAGAGTTTTTGGTAGAGTTCTAATACGGTAGAGATGTTTTCTGGTAGAGTTGTATGTGGTCGATGGCCTGGTACTGAATCGAATATAATCACACGGTAAAAAAAAAATTGTTGGGACAACAAGAATTTTGTTACCATGACTGATTTACCTGGGCAACATTGGGATAACGAAATATTTTGCTGTAGCAACAAAATATTTTGCTGTCGCAACAAATATTTTTGTTGCCACAACAATAAATTATTAACGATCCACATTTTGTTAGAGCAACAGAATTATTTTTCTCCGTGCATGAGCATGGAGACACATACACGGGCATAAAAACAAATGTTCGTAACGCGGAAATAAAAATTGTTCTACTAATAATTTTAAAGAAAGAACACAAAAAGGAAGACTATTTTTGGGAATGTTCCTATATTAGAGGAAGAGAATTTAAATGTTTCGTTTAAAATGTAAAGGGTTTTATGTATGTGTGAGATTGAGAAAATAAAAAGTGGATATGTGTATGTGTAGAAACTTGGAGAGGTAAGTGGCAAAAGATCTTTCCATCGTGATGGAGCATCGAACGGGAGAGTCGACGAAGGACGCGAGACGCGTAGTGGACTCTCTCGGGAGGGATGCTGCGTCCCTTAAGATTCTTTAATCTCTCGTTACATTCCCTTTCTATTTCGACACTATTTCGATTTCTTGAAAAATGTTTGTTCTTCAAAATATACCATTTCCTTTTTTTGCTGTTTTTGCAATGTAATAAAAAAAATTATAATACGTTCGTTTGATGAACATAAAGATTGTTAGAACAGGAAAGCAAAATTGTGGGCAAGAAATCTTTGTGAATCGTAAGAGATTATTATTTGTATAATGATAATAATTCTATAATAGAAAATTCGTCGGGCAGCAAGAATTTCGTTGCCGCAAATAATTCATCTACTCAATACAGGGACAACAAATGTTTGTATCGTAACAGGAATTTTTTTTGCTGCCCCAACAATAAATTATCTCGACACTTTTCGATTGCTCGAAAATCGTCTTGTTCTCAAATTTACACCATTTTCTATTTTTTGTGCTAATTTTGCAACAAAAAAATGTTATACGTTCCTTTGCCGGAAATAACGATTGTTAAATTATCGGAAGAATAAGATCGTGGACCAAAAATCTTTGTTAAACGTAAAAGACCCCTTTGACCGCACGGAAACAAAAATTCGTCATGACAGCAAGATTTTCGTTGCCGCCAATGATTTATCTACTCGATACAGGAACGCCACATTTATTACCGTAACCGTGCATTTTTGTGTTTTACATCGAAACAATAAATTAAAGATCCGTATTGTGTCGGAGGAAACGATTTTTCTCCGCATTTCCGTGCACCCAGTAAAGTTCCACTGGGTGAAGAATATAAATAACAAATGCCGCAATATCTCGAAAGGTGTTCAATGATTTATGCAAATTTTACTGTCCGCTTTTAGAGAAGATGCTCGAGAATAGTATTCAAGCTTTTCTTTTATTTCCCTCCGTGTTTTTTCCCCTTTTATTCCTCTCCGTGCGAGCTTCGAGGGGAATCCCCAAAGGCATAGTATCTTTTGTGTATCTTGTCTAGTGTCTGCGTTACTCGTTGCTACTGCTGTTGCTGCTTTGAGCGACGGGAGGGTGGGTGTGGGAAGGTGGTTGGTGGGGTATCAGCCGATTGTGGGAGACACGAGCCCGAAGAACCCGAGGAGTCTGCACGAGGGAACGGAGACAGCGTCAAGCGAGGCGCACCGTTCCGATTCCCCCGAGTTTCAGTTGCAGGGAGTACTAAAGCGCGTCCGTGGGTATCGAGGGAATCAAGAAAAGGCGGTGAAAAAGGAAAGAGATCGCGAGGCGAGAGCCGAAGGAGAACGGGATGGAAGGGTTGGATGGCGGGAGGGTTGGTACTGTGGTCGAAAGCTGCTGTTACGCGTTTCAGCTTCTTTCATACGTGTGCAAGTGCGTCGTTACTGGCGTACTATCCTCTCACCCGTTTCTTGATACTATCTTTTTTTTTCTTTTTTTTCATCGCTATTCTCGCTTTTTCTCTCCTTCGTCCCTATATCTGTATACCTCATCGTCGTCCCTCGAGCTCTCTGCTTTACTGCCGGACGTTATACCGCTCTCTCGGCGAAACGATACGAGACCTTCGCCGATCGATCGGTCGCGTTTGGCTACTATCGCGAGCGAGAGAGGGAGGGAATCTCGAACGGCACACTGGCGCTCCGTATCTTGGGGGATTATACGACTTTGTTCCGCAGCGGTGATGTATAGCTCATTCCACCGTCGAACTCACGACGGGGGAGAGAGATTTTTTGACAACGGAGAATCTGGGAATCAGGATATGTTTCTGGGGATGTCAGTTTGTTTTGTCTTTTTTCTTTTTTTTTCGGAGGAAATCCTTTTCGGGCGACGGATCGTCTATGCAAACTATAGGATGTTCGACGCGCATGGTACACTCTGAATCGACCCCGCGAAAACATATTCGGAATTTGCCAATTTTTAGAATAAATGTCCACGGAGAAAAATGGTTTAGTTGCTCTAAGAAAATGAGTTTTGTTGACAATGAACCTCGTTCCCACAGCAAAACGTTTAGTAAAAGCAGCAAAAGAATTACTACGTAGAAGCAATTGGTTTTGCTATCGCAACAAAACTTTCTTGTCACTGCAACGATTTTGTTTGCTATGAGAACAAACGGCGCCTGCTGTAATTTGACGGCTTAGTAATGACGGGTAATAGCAGAGTTATACATGCGTACATACATTTATTTCAAGATAAACTCACTGCGTTTGTATTTTATCATTTTATTACATTGAAAAT
>JAPYZC010003857.1:0-22265 GCA_030522665.1 Ichneumoninae sp. A BG-2022a
TATATATATATATATATATATATGTATTTTTCTTTTTTGTCAAGGAACAAGTGCGACTGTCCCTGGAGAAACGTCTTCAGCAGACAGTGGGTCAGTTATCCGGCCAAAAGGACGACGAGATTAATCACTTGCAACAGAGAATTGACGAGCTACAACAGCACATTGAAAATATAACGGAACAGCACGAGGAAGTGTTGCTCAGGGCGGAGAACGACAAGCAACAAGCGCTTCTAATCGGTAATTTAAGTGATACCAATATATAGTTGCCCCGATGAAAAAATTAAGCATCGGAAATTGATGCATTTAGTTGTTAAATAATAGCGCATCATGATCAGCAAGCCCTCATGGAAAAACTAGAGAACGTTTATCGCGAGTTGGAGGACGAGCGAGGAAACCTGGAAAGGGTTCGCAGAGAAGCAATCGCCCGAGCCGAGCAAGAGCGAAACAGTATGAACCAACTTCGAGACGAGCTCAATCGATCGAAGAGTAAACTCGACGAAACTAAACTGAGAAGTGACGAAGAGAGAATAAAATTGGAATTGAAGATCGAAGACATTTCAAATGAGAAGGAAGCCGCTCAGAAGGAGAGCGAAGAATTGCGGGTGCAGTTGCACGTTGCTGAAGATCGTGTTGATAGTTTGTTACATCAATTGCAGGAGACGAATAGAAAACTTAAAGATGGCAAGTGTATTCCCGCAAAGAGTGGCTAATCGACTGAAGAACTCTTTTTATCTTCATACGTGTATTAATTTTGTTCGATCCCTTACAGCCGATAATACGATGGATGCATTGCGAAAGGAACTCGTCGACATTCGTCGTCAATTGGCTGACTCGAATTTCGCTATGGACAAGTATAATAATACGAATAAGGAATTACGAGAACACGTTAAGAGGATTGAGAGCGAGAAGAGGGAACAAATCCGAGCACTAGAGGAAAGTTATCAAAAAATAGCCGGTACGTTTATCTTCCCATTATTAATATTACATATATCATATTTGTGGAATTGTACTGTACGAATGTATATGCAAATCCTCAGCAATGGAGGATTCGAAGACGAGCATGGAGGGAGAAAAAACACGGCTACAATCTCAAATACGCGAGATGGAACACGAATCTATGCAGCTTCAGCAGCAGATTCGCTTCGTTCAAGATGAATTGCAGAAGAGTCACTCGGCAAATTCCCAAGCACAGAACGAGGAAAGGGAATTACAGGCGCGATTATCTAACGAGATGGAGGAAAGAGAACGGCTGCAACTACAATTGCATCAAGTGAAGAAGCAGGTAAAAATAATCTTTGCAAACTTCAAAATTCATCTCGCAATGTGAGTATTACTGCACTAATAATTTCGAACGTACCGATAGGTTGTCGATTTGGACAATAGTCTGGAAGTGACGCGTCAGGAACTTGGACGCTTGCGGTCACGTGCCGACGAAGAAGACGAACGATGGAGAGCCCGAGAGCAAGAGTTGCTCGTACGATTAGAGGACAGTCGTTGCCGCGAAAGGAAACTCGAAGATCAGAAACATAATTTGGAAGTGTGCTTGGCAGACGCATCACAGCAGCTTCAAGAACTAAAGGTCCGTTAAGTTACTTTTCGTTTTACTAAAATGACACGACTATAATAACGATTAGTATGTACTGATTTCGAATGTGATTTGAAGGCGCGTCTAGGAGGATCCGAAGGAAGAGTCAGAGCTCTCGACGCTCAACTGTCTCAATTGGAAGTAACTAAGAAAGAAGTGGAGCAAAAGTTGGGCAGCGTTGCCTCTACGCTTCGTCGCATAGCCGGAATTCAAATGGATGGCAGCGTCAATATGCCTTTCAAACTGATGAGCCCTTCGCGAAGATGGAGTCCAGCTCGAGGTTTCCATTAATTCTTCTTTTGACTACCTACTGTTGTGCTTTACTTTTCATTTCGTTGTAACTTAAAGCAGGAGGCCAACAGGATCACGAGGGAGGACGCGAAGTTATAATGGACGTTGATCCAGAGACCGTGAGAAAGGGCGTTCGATCACTTATGCAACAAGTGGCGCAAATCGAGCGAGAAAGAGTAAGTTCTTCATATTCGTATCAGTGGATCTGTAATCCATCTGAAATCATTGGTAGTTTTGTTGTCGGTTGGCTGTCGCACGATGCTTAAGCCGTAATGTATTCTCGATAAACATTAGTGGACAATTAGCTCGAATGGTCTTTCCGCCGATACATCACATTATGTGATTCGGAACATTTTCTGGTAGTAGATGAATCTTCGTCCGAAGTGCGCAACGTGCACTGATGTCGTTATTAGTGATTGACAAATAATTGCAGGATGACTACAGGATCGAATTATTGGGCTTGAGGAAGCAACTTGTCGAAGCTCAGGAGAATCAAACAAAGTCCGAGACTAAGATGAGTAACGTGCACGCGAATATGCGAGCTTTGCAAGATGAGAAAGGGGCTACGGAAGCGAAACTATCACAAAAGCAAGCTGCCTTCCAAGCTCAAGTATGTAGACTTTCGTGGGGGAGGGGGGGGGGGGGGGATCATAGTGTTGATCAAACAAAAATGTGTTGCTAATTTAAAATTGTATTTTCAGTTCGAAGCGTTGCAACAAAAGACGGCGGAAGCTGAAAATTTGCGGGAGAAAGTTACGAGCCTTGAATTACTAGCGAGTAGCGAATCGGAAGAAAAGGGGCAATACGAGGCACGTAATAACAGTCCTTGATCACTCAAGTTAATACACAAGTTTGTCTATATCTTTCCTCTCTTATTTCTCGTACAGGAGAAATTCGACAAGATGAAACAAGCGCTGAACAGATTGGAGAATGAGAAACGCTGCTTGCAGGAAGAACTCGGGAGAAACGAATCACGATCAACAAAATTGGAATTGCAACGCATGTCCCTCGAGGGTGATCTTCAACGCCTGCAAATGATCTTACAAGAGAAGGATGGAAATCTACAGGTGAGAGAACTTAGTTTATACTACATAGAACTACAATAATAACATTAAATTCTTAACACTGCATTAATTAACGTATTCATAATAGAAATTGCAAGATCGGCTCGATGTCCAAGCCCGAACCACTGCAAGCTTGGAGGAGCGTTGTGCTTCATTGAAATCGACGATAGAACAATTGAACATTGCTCTCGAAAGATCATCGACGGCGGAGAGCGAGGTGAAGAGTGAGATCGACATATTGCGCCATGCTCTTATGGAAAGTAATGCCCTGTCGCAAAGCAACAGTGATAAGTTAAAACACCTTCAGAAACAATTGTCAAACGCGGAGAACGAACGTCGCGTACTAACCGAGCGTTTGGACTCTGCTCAAAAGGCTCTAACGGAGTTTAAACACATGAATCAAACGTTGACAGATCAAAATGCGAGATTACAGAATGATCTTGCGAATAATGAAGTACAAAGGTCAGGTCTTGAGGCTCAGCTGCGATTGGCAAGCTGGCCTCAGGACACATCCTCAAACAAGGACGAGGAATTAGTCAGACAACTGCATACTGTTCAGAGAGAAAGAAGCGAGATGAGGGGCAAAGTAGATTCTCTCAACGACAAAGTGAGCTATCTTGTTATTATTATTCCGTACCATTTTAAACTATTTCTAAAAAATGTAGAAGTTTTTTTTTAATAGCCGTTTAAACCATCATTGAAAAATGGTCTACATTAAAGAATTAATTTCTGTGCAGGTCCGACTTCTCGAAGTTGACAAACGAAATCTAGAGCGGCAATTATCCTCAGCGAAGTCGGGTATTCGCAGCAAGAGTTACGAACGACCGGAAAAAGCTCACGTCGAACTTATCGGTTCCAACATAAGTGTTGACCACATTGAGCAGGAAAATCGCGATTTGCGTCTCAGGATTCGTAGGTTGGAGACTCTACTGGCTGAGAAAGAAGCTGAACTCGTGCGAATTAAATCCAGCCACTCTCACTCTCACTCGATGCTCGACTCTCACTCGAGTCGTGAACGAATCAGCGAGATCGAACGGCTGCGGGCGGCTCAATTGCAAGCGGAAAAATTATTGGAGGCACGCGAACATAGTCATCGACAGCAAGTGCTCAGACTCGAGAATCAGGTAAAACCCGATAGATAAACAACTATTTCAGTTATTTCCCTCTACAGTACGAATATATAAATTACAATATACTTCGCTCTTAATCCAGATTCAAGTGCTCAGAGAGCAGCTAAATCAGGAAATCAAAAGACGTCAGCTTTATGTTTTGCGAAGCTCCCGAGCCGGCCGGGAGATGAAACATTTGCGTCAAGCTCTGGGAGATTCGCTCAGGACGGTCGCACAAGATCCATCGTTAGATGCGATGCTTCTCGAGCATGAAGCAAGGAAATTGGATTCTACGGTCAGCAGTACCGCAAGCTTGCCTCCTTCTTTGGCTCTACCAGCCCCACCATCGTACGACAGAAGATCTCCGACACCCTCGCCACTGAAGTAAATCATTTGATACGTTAAACTTCCTTTTAACTTTCCAACGATGCGCTTCTCCTTCATTTCTATTGACTGTCGATTTTTTTTTTCACCTATTCACACGAGACCTTTTATGGCTCGTTCATTTCTATTTTTACGTCTGAAAACAAAACAAAAAAATCTCATGCCTTTGGAAATTTATTACAACTATTATTATTTCGTACGGCGAATAATGCAGACGCGTAAGATAGAAAGAGGGAGAGAGATTGCTGCGCTGATGCGAATATCCGAGTGGGATGGTTAGTTACCCGGGTAGATTCCTGAACGTAGCTTGTAAGATGTTTTGAACGGCATGGAAGTAAAACAAAAAAAAAAAAAAAGAAATACTCCGTCCATTTGGCATATGCGATATCAAATTATAAACAATGATTACTGTTGTGGATATTTCAAGGTATACGAGACTATGTATACCCTGCCTTATGATCCGTACAACGGAAAACTATTGCCGAAATAAATTGAGAAAGAAAAAAATAAAAAATAAAAAGAGACATAAATGCTATGCTTCGTCTCTTCCCGAGACCAAAGCCTTCGATCAAGCAAGAGCATTTTAGAAGATAAGCTGCAAAGTCGTAGACATAGAACGATTTAGTGCAGTGTTATGGAGATGCAGAATGCCGACAGAGTCTAGAGACGGAAAAAAGTCATTGTCTGTTATGGCACAAATATTCCGCTCTTTGTGTATTTTCTGAATAATTATGGTCATGATAATTTTTCCCCGGTATTGACGAGATGCAAGCGTGTGGGGCTGGAGGGGGGGGGGGGGGAATACAATCGACATAGGTAGAGAATGTGCATAGGTTTAGACGATAGATAGAAAGGAACGGACTGTGTTGGTTCTCTTATATTGAGAATATCAACATGCAGTCGAACATTGTTTAGCTGCCCTGTATCACGTCGGCAGTTTGCCTTACGGGTCATTAAAGGTTTATATGTAATACGTACTCAGGCCCAAAGAAACTTCCTTTTTATCTTTAAAAGCTTGATATCCATTCGACGACTGATGTATCGGAACAAGTGCCACTAGTTGCATGGCTCACACTGCCACTAAAATGAAACAGCATATATATATTTAAGACGCCGTCAAACAAGAGTACTCTTTGTCACAATGTCCGATTTTATATAATTGTTATTCCACTAGTTGATTGACTATAGGATTGTCCCGATTGATTGTAATTATAGTACGAAGCTTTCCCTACAGTCACGAACGGTATATCCTAGTTGAATGACTATATAGGGTTAATAGCAGTGTATTCCATGTTATTACAGATCTGTTCAATAATTATTATATTGACAAATTGTATACCCGAATATATTATCCTGGTTCGCCCTATTTGTAGAAAGGGAGCATAATAAAAAGAAATAAACAACGCAATACTTTTGGAACTGATCTTTCAAAATTACTTGGGGTTGAGACGCTAGCGCCTCTTTTATGCAATGTCTATACAGGTAATTATGTATGATATTCTCTTGTCTGGCACTTGGAGAGTGCTACGAACGAGTGAAGTAACAGCTACAACCGGAAATCGTGAAAAAGTCTCTGATATATGATTATACTATCGCAATCTGTACCGAGCTGTCTGTCACTTGTCATCTGCAGAAACGTATCTCGTTCGTCATATAATATATGACGAATATAATTTTCCACGCGCTTACAACCGAGAGGGAAGCAATAATATGGAAAATCAAACGCAATTTGAGTGACTCGAGAAATTGAACGGAAGCCGAGAATTTGTCAACTGTATGTTTAAAAAAAAAAACTAGTCCTCTTCCCTCGGGGACAATAGTGGTTTATGTAGACCCGATATATTTAATACAACATAGTGAATAAATATAAGTACGTATAATCGATAACATAAATAAACCTGATTGGAATTTGTATAATTTCAGTAGATTTTCTCTTGTTTCCAGGAGCGTTTAAAAATAGAAGAGTACCGCACTCGAGAGTGCCATTAGATGGTACTACTGTCATCAAGATATTTTTGAAAGTTTCCAGGGGACAGAGAGTATCGTCGCAGCCGGGTACGAGCTGTTCGATGAATTCGTCGGAATCTTTGTGAAGCACCTGCAGTCGTTTACAAACCAATTTACAATTTTATTATTACTCCGTATCTTGGTAAAAGTAATGACGTACATACCCTCACGTAAAATTGCTTGTTGTTATCCTGGTGAAGTTTGAAATTAATGGCGCTCGCATAATCCGGTGTGTGTGGATAAATTATGCCTAGAGTCGTCATTATTCCGGCAATATTGATATCGTGCCCGCCGTAAAAGTATGCTTTTTTCTTTATACTATGATTTTCATTATCTTGTACAATGTAATCGTCCACGTGTTCCAGCCATTTGTTGAGCCACACACCTTCGAGAAAATCGCAATCTCAAAAATTAGTTAGTGACAAATCGTTTTTATACGAACCTCCGGTGTAGCGTTTGAGTTCTGCGGTCCACGATGAATATATGTATTCCATTATCGCTGCTTCTCCAAGTTTTTTTTCGGGAAATACTCATCTGTATGGAATGATAACATCTACGTAAATAATAATAATTTAATAACGCACCGCTGCAAGATGCTCAATATAAAAGTAGTAGATAATTCGATTGGTCATCGGCGCTCCCGTGTTTCGCGAAACGTAGTTGTAAAACTGTCGCATACTCTGGTTGTACTCGACGATCGTTGGATCTTGCGATACAGTGTCTTTCAGAATCTCTAGGTACTTTGAACAAAACGAGCCATAGTATAGAATTTTTTCTTCACGAGGAATTGTGAATACAGGAATCGGCTGCCAGTCCAAATGTGGATTCCACGTGTACCATACCAATGGATTTTTGTTACTAATGGAAATCCGATACCATTGACAATTGTAGCTCGGTGGAAAGAGTCCCGCAGCGACGAGTAACGAAGTAGCGACAGTTCTCTCGGAAGAACTGCTACGGATTTCGAATAGCCTCGATGAGTAAATTCTTCCCAACCAGTCTCCGTATCGTTCTCGCAAAATTTTTCCGAGTTTAAACGATCGGCGCTTTCCCTCCTTAAAACAAAATTCACAACAAATTCGTTATTTTGTGCGGATTTAATTGATAAATCGGTTCGGTGAAAGAGTGTCAGATGGGATACCGATCACCGTGTCTGAAGACCAGCAACAGCAACAGTCGTAGCTCGGCCCAGTACGTCGCAACAACTCCGAGTATCAAAATTACTGCTACATGCACATTCATTCCGCGAATTAGCTTTATCTTTGGCGTGATTTTTTCTTAGTTATCCTCAATTTACAACCTAATATTATCGCGTATTTCGTAACGTTAGTGTAGGGGTTAAAAATGACTGGGTGTAAACGTTTTAATGATAAAAGCAATGTATAATGAAATTATTACACGCGTCTCCTTTCTCGTCCGGGGATAATGACCGGTGGACCAAGTTCTGCCAAGTCCCTCGGAGCATCATCCCCACTCTCGCTTGTAACCCCCCTCTTTATCTCTCATATGCATGCTGCACGCTTACAATGCACAACGAATTAGTTATTGCGTACCGACAATAATTTACCATTGTGAGTCCTCCGTCGGAATCAGGGAACCAGCTGACGTTGGCGTATGGATTTAATGGATACATTGATTTGGTGAGAGCGTGCCCAATGGGGGGTACCGATCACCGTGTCTGAAGACCGACAGCAACTATCGTAGCTCGGCCCAGCACAACCCAACAGCTACCAGTATAAAAATTATCGATATATGCACGTCCGTCCATTCCTCGAATTAGCTTCATCTTCGCGCGAAATATGTTTTCTGAAATGTCTATTAAGTTTCGAATAATTCACTATCAATTCACTCGCAACCTCAAACTGTTGAAGCAGTCTTTTTATTTAGTAATATACCGGAAGGGGGAGAAGGCAAATTATCTACTGGCCCAGTGTACTAATTCGCAGTTCAAGATGTCACGACTTCGAGTGCCGCTTGCCTCAGGCCCTTTGTCATACACTATATAGAGTAGAGCGGGGCAAAGTGGAGCAACGGGGCAAAACAGGGTTTTGGAAAATATATAATACCTGCGTGCCAACGGAGGTAACTATCTTCAAACACACGTGGCCCAGGGAATTCGTGTGTAACCTTTATTTAGTCACTCGTTTTATACACCGATGACGAGTTCAAGGTTGCTCGAAATCTAATCTATTTTTTTTAAGAGCAATCGGAAAAATTAGTTGAAAAAGGATGGAATGTTTATTTTATAATAATAACGCAACGTGCAAAAAAGAGTATAACATCATGTTTTTTTTCTTCTTTTTTTCTTTTTTTTTTTCACTAGTCTCAATAAGCGAGAACAAAATAAGTCGTCGACATTCCAAGTTTTCGTATTTGGAAATAGTTGGTGCATAGGGCCAGGATCCATTCCTGTGGACAACTGACACGATTCCTTCTGTTTCGCCCGACATTATAAGTGTGACTGTAACACAATGTTTTACCCGGCGGCTGCGGACACATTTTTTCGACAGACAAGATCTTGGTTCGTGGGCGTCACGTTCTCCAACAGTTTGAGGAAATTCTCGAGGGGGCAGAATACATCGCAGCCTGGTATTGTCAATTCCTCTATCTTGGAAGGAATTCCACGATAGTACAGCACCTGTGTGAAGAGCAAGTTAAATTAAAAAAAAAATCATATATAGGTATCATCGTTTTTTTGAAAGAAATAACTCTATTATATCGCTGGTTACCCTGACACAATGCCCATAACCATTAGTGATGAGTTCGAGAATAACGGCGCTGGAGTATTCGGGAACGTGAGGCTTGTACACGCCGAGGGTATGCAAAAGAGCGGCGATATTCGTCTCGTGACCTCCAAACAAATTAATCTTCCGGGCTTCGACCGGTTGTCTTTTTACAATAGCCACCATATCGTCGGACATTCGTTTGAGAAGAGTACCTGAAAAAAAAAACTTTATCGTTAAAATATTTAATTAGCCGACTCTTTTCGAGGTGGAGGTACGGATGGAGGTATACTTACCTCCATTAAGTTTCTTAAGTAAGTCGTTGTAACTAACGATATTGTACTCGAGAATAGCGGCATCGAGAAGAGCTCCATACGGAAAAATATTGTTCGTCCACTCGGGCAATACCAGATCCATTGAACTCTCGGCCACAAAATTGTGGTACAGATACCACATGTCGGTTGTGTCAACGACAGGCCTGCCCGTTTTGTTTGTCAAATAATTCATAAGCGGACGAAACTCGTCGACCATGCTAATGACTTTTGGTAGGGACTTGACTCGGTCGAGCTCCTCGAGGTACCTGCGGTAACGGATTTACCGTGTTTCCCCGAACGGCCTTTAATTAAGGAGGCTCACGTATTATCGGTGTTAGATTATATATATGTATATTACCGAGGACACTCTTCCGGTACGAGTAAGACGTCCAGAGCATCGGGTAGGTAGGTAGTCGGTATCGGTTGCCAATACAAGTCGGGATTCCAACGTTGCACTGGCGCCGGAGGATACAGTCCGGCAAGTACCAGAAGCAACGACATCTTTGTTCTCCCATAGTCGGTACTGCGCGCTACGATATCTTCGGGGATATAAACGTTCCCGAGGAAATGTCCGTATCTCTCCCTGAGAACGCGCCCCAGTGTGTACTCCCTTCGTTTACCATTCTTTAATAAAACGTTATTTACCATCTATAGTGATTAACGATCGTCGATGGATTTATGTATACGCGGTGCACGCGGAGATATACCTATACTCACGTTCGTCAGTCCACCGAGGCCCATTGGATAAAAGTTGTAGTTCAAGTAGGGATCGTTCGGATACAATTCCTTTCCATTGTCGTCGGGGGTTCTGTCGCCATGACGGAATACCTTATGACGCGAAACATCATCTTTTATTAATAATCTTGCTGCATACGACACGTATACTATACATACGATATATAACACTTACGACGTTGACAAAGCGCAACTCGTATTGCTTCGTCTCAATTAATATAATCGAGTTAATTACTAGAAGCACGGCGGTTCGTAAAGAGCGAGACATTGTGCGTCGTTAATAATTATTTATTTCGATCGACTCAAAATCTCCCGCAGTCCTCGCTACAGTCCTCGGTCAGCTGCGGTTACAGATTCATAAACTGTTACTTCATGTGTCTGTCAAACGAGTGCTAAACTTGCTTTTACTGAAACTTATATTTATTATTGAAATTAAAGAAATAATTTGTCTTTGTTCAAGTTCATTCGAATGACAGAGGATAAAATGACAAGTTAATAACAAGTCCGTTAAAAGGATTTTCTCTGTTAGGACGAACGGTAACTTACTTTTCGTACCTCTCCAAAGTCTCAACGTCCGCGAGAGTGGGTCACAGATCAACGGATTAAAAGCTCAACCTCGAAAGTCCGTCTTCCCGCTGTTGAAACTCGAAGAGACTATTTTGTCTATGAGCTGGTAACCGGCGTTTTAAACCACCACCTCCCCACAAAATCATTGTCTCCATCGCGTAAACGTTATGTAGTTGTTGCATTTACCTGTACATATACATCTATATGCGTGCACTGTTTAGGTACTCTAATTTTTGCGATAAGTTCCTCCGTTCCGTGTCTGCGGCTCTTCACCTTCGACTGCAGTACAACTTTTCACGTGTCTTCGATGACACCGCACAGTACCACTATCGTACTATTTATTGTTCGTTCACCTATCTACTCACTGAAATGCGTCAACCACCCATTTTTTTTTTTTTTTTTTTTTTTTTTTTTTTTTTTTTTTTTTTTTTTTTTTTTTTTCTTTTTTTTTATTCTCTTTTTTTTTTTAGTATATTGAAATCTTTTATTTAACTGTCGAACGTAACAACGTCGAATCTTGATGACATCATTTTATTGAGCCAAATCTTGCTGTTCGATCGCGAGTAAATACGATTGCGCGACACATTCTATTACACGTCGGGAATGAGAAAAAAAAAATAAGAACAAGTAAAAAAAATTCGACGATTAGATTACGCTGAGTACCTATTGTATATAGATTCCGTCACACCGCGTGTACAGATTATATTAAAGAGGGGCTCTCGTGCTTCAAAGCTTTTATCGGCGTTGAAACCCTCTTATCGCGCAGTGCACCATGTTCAGTCTTTCAGACTAACAATCATAGACATTTAACGCAATTTACGTTTTTTCTTGTTGTTTCTTTCAACTGATTAAACAATATTCAATATGCACTGGTTAAGATTCTTACGGATACGCGCAACGATGTATCAAGAACGACACACCGGACGCGATTAAGGGTAAACGATGTACGAAACATTGTAGACGTGCCGATACATGCACCAAGTGAACGGTATGCGTCGTGCATAAAGTAAACGGCCCCGTTACTGACACTGGCCCAGTTTCCTATACCATAGATAGATACCTACATCTTCTTTTACGGTAACTAGTCAAATTCGTCCAAGTCATCGGAAAACGAATGTCGATCGATCCCTTTAATGGTCAGATATTAGTCTTGAACAGTTCGATATACCGACGACGATAAGTCTGAAGATAGTAAAATAACCTGTATGCGGAAACCAATACTTTTTATTCGCACGCATACACGTTTGCGCCTGTAACAAAGAGACGGGCAGTCATGAGAACAGCACGAATCGGAAATACGTAATTGACGTCACTGCTACACTAGTGCACTAGAATACAAACTAGAATCGTCTGCATAATTAGCATACCGGTTATACAAGCTTCAAGTATTTCTGTTGCATAATTACTGCAGCGAATCAGCATTTCAGTGTGTCGCTAAAATTCGGTTTCTCGAAAATCTTTAACCGTTAGCGATAAAGATAAATCAGACTTCCGGAATTGCACGTGATGAGCGAATACTGAGAGTTGAGAGCTGGGAAAAGTGCGGGAGGACGTACGCATTTTTACCCCATATGATCGACGGCCCATGTCTTCATTGTTAATCAACTTTATAATTATTTTCCTCAAAGGGTTACACAAACAACATTGAAGTGCGCCGGAGTTCGATTCCTCCTGTACAAAATTCCAGAACCCTTACGATGTGGTGGACTTCTGAGACACAAATATTCGTATGCCTGAATTGGGCCACCTGTTATTAACTGTATAATGCTAGTCTCGTGCTACGAGAAATTCAATATTAAATATTATTAGTAGTTTTATTTCCATGTATATTCTGTCGGGTTTTTACATAATATAGATAATACACATTCCACATTAATATTTCATACACATAATCGTCTCTGATATAATTTTTTTTTCTTCTTTAAAAAACACCTTTTTTCGTGGACTTATCCAACGGCTTATTCTACCACAAAAATCGACAATTGTAAAGTTTTCCTCTATTGCAGCTTCCCACTTACGCTTTTCCTCGATCCTCTCACACGGCCATTCCAGCTCTTCCTCCAAGTCCATATTAACTATCAGTTGTCATTCTCGGCTTTGGAGTTCAAACACTATATCCTCCTTATAAATATTGACTTGCTGAGTGAATATTTACCGGACAATACTTTCTCTACTTATATACTTTATATGGGATGGGAACGTAATGAAGCGGCAAATTAATAAACATAAAGTTTTAAACAACACATCAAATGTATTGAATTTTTGTTTATTTTAACTACTCAATTACTATTGCGGCACGCAAAGCGTATTTCGATTTTCGGCCGTTGTCGCACAAGCCGAATGATACCACATGTAACATAATTGACATTGTGTCCATTGGCTTCAGCCGGTCTTCATCACACATTGGACAAAAGCATGACTGTTCCTGATGGGATACAGATTTCGGCGCTCCATTAATCGGAATGTTTGTTGATATTAGCTTTATTTTTTGTGATTTCGTCTTCTCCGTTTCAGTCTTGTGAGGATTAGTTGTTAAAATCGTTGTTGCCATGATTGTGCAACGTGCGAAATTTAAATGAAAAACTCAAGTTACATTCTGGATAAAATAAATCTTCTTTTATAAAAAAGAATTCTATAAAATGTGATTAAAAATATAATATAAAGAAGGTGAAAATTTAAATGTTCACATCGCTTTTTCATAACATCATAGAAAAAATTTCGCGAATAAAGGAACATTAAGAGAAAGTTATATGAAAATTTCAATTTTCAACTTTTTTCAACGTCAATGTCGTGTTAGACTTTTATGCAAAACGGCTGACCGATTCAGGTTCAGTGCGTAAAAAAATACACACGCGTAACGTTTTTCGTTTGTCTTTATCTAGCGTTTTTTTCAACCCCGTCATATCCATCGTCTTGTGTATTTTACGCATACGCACATGTATTCTTTCAACTATGTTATTGAGGACAGGATAGTAAAGTTTAGGCGTAAGAAGGATATCTAATTTAGGCTAATAGTTCATTTTTACGTAAAGGCCAAATTGTGGGATATCCAAAAGAGAAAAACGTCTGGTGTAACATCACGGCGTTGGTACTACATTGAACAGTGTTCTTATTCCGAAAGAAAAGTATTCTTATTCCGAAAGAAAAATAGGCTAATGCTAGAGCCACTGTGAAAGCAAAAAATAGATAAACAAGTGTCGAGGAACGAAGACGTTCGACGTATCATACAACTACCATCATATGATTCGTGTGCTTAAGTCTGTCGCTCGATAAGAAAGACACGGTAATTTAAAGCACTTATCCAAAGCCCTCTGTATCTTCGAGCAGTGTTGCTTCCTCGTGCAATATTCGGTTTAGCTGACTGAGTTGCAGTCTAGCTTGGCTGCTTGGTGAATATACTAATTGTCATTCAAAGAGCAGGCGCAAATTTACCAGTGCCACGTGAGGTAAGTAAACGATTCTTACGGCTCCACAATTATCTTTTTGCTGTGTTTTTTTTTTTTTACCAATTGACCAATTGACCAATTGACAAAATATCTTCATAAAGAACGACAAAAAATTTCAATGTTGTTTCTTAATTTCGTTTCCGTTGTTTTCATGATGCAAGCCTGTATGAAAAATTTTGTTAAACAGTTTTATCCTTCTGGCGGAGGCG
Organism: Ichneumoninae sp. A BG-2022a; assembly: GCA_030522665.1. Taxonomy (NCBI): domain Eukaryota; kingdom Metazoa; phylum Arthropoda; class Insecta; order Hymenoptera; family Ichneumonidae; species Ichneumoninae sp. A BG-2022a. The sequence goes on from JAPYZC010003857.1 coordinate 14,435, forward strand.
GCGGTGTGAATGATTTTAAAAAATATTGTCAATTAGATTTGAGCCTCTGTTCGTTGATGTTTCAACACCGAGTTTCACCGTCTTACCATTTAAAGTTTGTCTAACGGAGAAACAATAATATTATATAATTCCCAAAATATTAAACTGTAACCTACACAATGATGTTCAAATAATATTCAAAACTCAATGAATAAACTTTTGAAAACCCGAATAGATAGAAACGATAACACCTACACCTGGTGAGGATGTATAAAAAATTTATCGATCTATGTCGGTGATTTTTTAGCAGGAAAATCAAACAGTGAGGCAACTGAAACGGTCTGGGACTCCGGTTAATCGATTCTCTGACTCCGAGATGGCACATCGACCGCGCATTGTTGGCGTGGTTTGTGCCAACAATTTTATAACAATGATCACCTATCTGTTGATATTGATTAGCGTTTGGCCCTTATCAATTTCGGCGTCGTCAGCTTCCATAAATCAAAGACAACTCAAACTCCTACACGTCGTAAGTGTGGACAATAACGCTGTCTCTCGCATCCGCTTAAATCTCCTTAAACTCGGCATGCATCAGGCAAATGTACACAACATTTTTTTTTAGATCTTCACACATAAACTGCAGACTCCTCTGGAAGAAGCTACCAAATATGGCTTACCGAAGAAGCTGGACTACAAATATTTTCTCGTTAATACCTACGAGATGGCGAACGTGAGTATCGGAATCCCAAAACAATGGGGAATTAACCATGCATGAAAGATAATAATTTGTCTCAACTGCTCGAAACTTTTGTAAATCACAATGTTTGAATAATTCGATTTATCCCTGAATTTACACCTCAATTATGAAAAAAATAAAATGTATGATGAAATGATGGGGAAAAAACTTTATTCATGAAGCATTTCTGTTCGTCAAATTTTTCCGGAAATTTTTCCGATCGAGATTGAAACAGATATTTTTATTTAAATCGCTGCTTCACCAACGTGACAAATATCCAGTGAATTTCGCACTACAGTGTTGATAAATATGCGTGTGGAAGATACATATAGAAAATTATGTCGTATAGTCACGTTACAAATGATTATTTCAGGAATCGAAGGTGGACATGTACAACCTTGGTGTCTACCTTCGTCAGAGATACGACGATTTTTTGGGAGAACTATATTATCCAGAAGTGTTGAGAATGCGTACGAGCGAATACGCTTTGTCGATGATCGCCGGTCTCTTGGTGAATGCTGGTCTCTGGCCTCCGGCACCGTTACAAAAGTGGAAAGATGATTTGGACTGGCAACCGATACCGGCCGGTCGGTGCTCCCGATTTGAGGATCATTACAGTTCTCTCATACCGATTCTATCAATTCATAACTATTATATTTCAAAAATATATTTTCATTTTGACGTTTTACGAATTCAACGCAGAATATGAGGAGGTGGACAGAGACACCCTATTTCTGGGAACTCTGTGCCCGCATTTCGTCGCGGAAGAAGAGGGCCTCATTAAAACTGACGAATATATAAAGAGCGCGGTTTCGATTCACGAGCCTCTCTTCAAATACGTTTCTAAGCATTATGGAAAAACTATCAAACGACCTTCGGAAATTGCACTACTCTACGCATCTTTAGAAACTATTGCTATTGTACGTTAATTCTACCAATATCGTGTAATGAGGCACACGGTAAAAAATTTTTTGTACATTTAACAAATCTTTTTCCTCCACAACTGTCCGAGAAAATGTTTCTTGTCAATTGTACAATTAAAAATAAATTATTTATATTCAATTGAGAAAAATAAAAATAAAAAAAAAAAAAAAAAACGAATTGTGAATATTCGCGGACGAAAAATGGCTGTTAAATTTACGAATCTTTTTTTACTGTATTCAGTTACATTGGTAGCAGTATAATGAGTAGTATTTTGTTGCAGACCGATCGAAATGCGAGTTTACCGGCATGGGCCGAGGGTATTTTTCCTAACGGAGAGATGATGACCGTTAGTTTACTCGCTTACGATCAACTTTCGAGAAGCACAAACCAGAAGCGACTGAACGGTGGAAATTTTCTCAAAAAAATCATCGACGATTCTGCTAGAGTTTCGACGGCGAATAATACTAACGGGTCAATGAAAAATAGTCGCGAGCTGAAAATTTCGATTTACAGCGGTGAAGAGAGAAACCTGGTTGGCGTGATGCAAGCTTTGAATTTGTGGTGGTCGCCTCATATACCGGAAAGCGGAGCTTCGATCATCTTCGAACTGCGATACGACGAATCCATCGAAGAGCACGGGTTTGAGGTATATATAACCCCGCAATTATTATTTAACTATGTTTTTAATCTGCATTGTGTAAACGGCCGATTGAGAACCCTCACTCTCTCTCTCTCTCTCTCTCTTTCTTTCAGATATTTTATTACACCGGTGTCGAAAACAACGAGACGATAGCGTTGGCCGTGCCGGGTTGCTCTCATTTTTGCCCGCTGAACGACTTTAACCGCATCGTCGCCGAGGTTCTACCGATCGACGAGTTTCTCTTGTGTCACGCTGAGCTATTCATTAACACAAAAAGTAATACCAATTCCTCAGTCGACAGCCATCAGCACCGGTATTGCTTCCCATGTCACATCCCCGTCCTCATTTCATTATTCTTAGTGTCCAAGTATCAAGTCACCTGTTAATTTCGAATTGCTTTTTGTTGAACAAAAAAAAAAAAAAAAATGTTATCAAGTTTCTTTATTTGTTTTTTTTTTCTCTCGAAGCAAGATAACAGAGTTAATAGTTCATTGAATCTTGTATTATTTACAGTATTGTTCTACTAGGATAATTTACCTCTACTTTGTGTATTAATCTACGGTAAGGAAATTCAGCTGAAATTTTTTCTAATGGTTTATGCAGTACGGACTTTTTGCTTGACCATAATTCAACGCCGCTCCAGGACATCTCAGTGAGCACGGAAAATTTATTCAAATTCTTATTATTATATATATCCAACATTTCGAACTACCGAGTATCCCGATCAGTGTTAAGCTGGGAAGATAAATGGTATCGTGACGCTCACCGTTCGCTTCATGATCTCTCCGAATTTCCGTTATACAGCTATTTTTCTCTCGCGTATCATCACATAATTCTTTAGAATCTCGAGTCATGTGAATATTGCAAAGCGTGCTCGATCCAGCTGCATCAACCCCTCGACGATTCCCTCCGGTCTTCCGGTCCTCCGGTTTGACGTCACTTCCGATCGAAAAATTAGATTTTCATACCGGAAGCGAGGTACCGTAAAAAAAAAAATCAACAACAACAACAACAAAACAATAAAGAAAAAATGGAGTAAAGTTGGTCGCGACCTCGCAATCACTCGCAATTATCATTCAAAGCTTCTGGTGCGCTTAAGGGCATGTGGCACAGACTCAGTCGGTAACAAATCGCCTTCCCTATTTTCTCCAAAACGATCCAAACGATCCGACGAGCAAAAGCAAATTACGTTTTCATACTTATTCATCTATTGCCTACAAAAACCTGATTTGATTTTGGTCGAGGAATCAACCATCACGGAGAAAATAGGAAAAGCGATTTGTTACCATCGGAGCATTGTTACGTGTGTGTCACATCACCTTAACAACGAAGTGCTCGTGCAAGAAATATAAGTGTTTGCGGCTTATCTTTATTCGAACGATTCTTTAAGCCTCGATGAAAGCAGCAACCTCACTGCGATATCTATAGTATGTAACATTTCTGTACACGCTTGTTTCTCCAAACTAGTTACTTTTTGGCGAAAATGAGTTTCAGCTCAAATTAATTTAACGAATATCATACCCTACCGTCCAATGCTATCAAGGTTTTTGGTGTTGCAAAGAACCGCTATGTCGGCGGATCGGTTAGAGTCAAGTCATCAAGGGTTAAATCATTTAGGGGAAACAAATAAATAACCTGATTCGCGTTATCGTGGCGTATCGTTGGAATAACGTACCGTGGGGTTAGCGAATGATTGACATAGTGTTTAAAAAAAGACGTGTATTGGGATCCCAACCCTGGTATTTGTTTTCAATCTAGTTAATTCTTGCCGGCAGTGAGTTGCAATCTAAAGAATTTGGCGTAAATGGTACCATACGGCTAATTTTATCGAATGATCGTTGTTATGATTTCCAATGTGTACACACAGAGAGGAGCGCGTGCTTACCGACACGGGGTACATAGAACGAGTCTGAATATTAGCTGCAAGAGTGCGGAGCCTCTCGTACTTTTGTTGAAGATCCACGTGAGTCAGTCCCAGTATTCACTGCAACGAAAAAATAAAGAAAATATAAGGATAATTAACATATCAGGTACATTGTTCGAATGAGACATTAAAATATGGCAAATAAATTTAAAAAAATATATATAGATATAGATATATATATATATATATATATATATATATGTATATATATTGGCCACGTTAGCCACCTAATTCTCATTGTTAACCTTACAGGTTCTGTCTTGAACGTATGGTTGTCAGTATTGAGATGTTGTATTATTAGAAAAGTTGTCAGTTCCGGTGTATGGCCTTTTCAAAGTTTTGTATCGTAACCCTGAATGTTTATTCATCGATTCGTTTGAAAAGTTATTCCAAAGCTAGAACGATGGTTTCCTTGCTGGTTCCTCCTATATCCGTGCGTGGAATGACGCGCCTGGACCGTAATGCCTTCACATCGACGGTATCAGTACCGTGCCTCAAATTAGGAGCTGTTAAGCTCTCGGATATTATGCCAACTCTCAAGAAGTATATTTTAAAGCTGAAGAACCTCAAGCCAATTCAGAAAATGGAAGATAGCACTATTGTCTACTTGGATCCAATGAAAGTTCAAAACAAGAACGATATCGAAGAGGGTGATAGAGAATTGTTGAGTAAATATATTAGCGAAGTAGAAAAAACAATGTTGACCTTGAGATATGAAAATTGGCAATCGGATGAAATTTTTAGAGCAGTGTTACCGGAATCTCTGGAAATTCCAACTTCGTACAGTAAAGTAGGACACATAGTTCATCTCAATCTCAGAGATTCGCAGTTGCATTACAAAAGTTTGATCGGTCAGGTATTCCTTGACAATATAGCTCATGCTCGGACGGTCGTCAATAAATTAAACACCATCGACACGACCTACAGATACTTTTCCATGGAAATTTTGGCTGGTGACAAAGATACCGTAACGACGGTTAAAGAAAATGGTTTAACTTATCAGTTCGATTTTGCCAGAGTGTACTGGAATCCCAGATTATCCACGGAACACGCAAATCTGTTGTCTATGATGTCGAAGGGTGATGTGCTTTACGATGTTTTTGCGGGCGTTGGCCCTTTTGCCGTTCCCGCCGCCCGTAAAGGTATCGATGTTTTGGCTAACGATTTAAATCCTGAATCTTACAAATGGCTTCGGCACAATGCTACTGCCAATAAAGTTAAAAATCTGCGATCTTTTAACAAAGATGGTAGGGACTTTTTACGAACCGAGGTCAAAGCCGACATCATTGAACGCCGCAAGAAAGGGTCGCCGGGCAACGAACATATTGCTATGAATTTGCCAGCTCTGGCTAGCAAATTCCTTGATGTAATTTGCGATTGGTTCAACGACGAGGATTCAAAAAGAGTATGTTTGAATCCACCAATTTTTCATCTCTATTGCTTTGTTAAAACGGATAAGGGTGGCGAACCATCCATTCTTGCTAGGACCCTCGTGGAGGAGACAATCGGTTGTCCCCTGACCGTGCAATCCTTAAAGACTATTCATCACGTTAGAAATGTTTCGCCGAACAAGGAAATGATGCGAGTATCGTTTTATCTAATGGAACATATGATCCACGGGGTTGGGGAACCAGCAAGGAAGAAGGTTAAGAAAAATGAGGAGGAAGATACATTACGTGGCGGTGATATTGTAGGCAGTGATGGGGAGGAGCAAGAAAGCAGCCAATACGAAAAATGTATTTAAAGTCGGGATCAAATCTCGTGTCTCAAAAACAAAAAGGAATGAGAAAACTGGAAAATTGAAGAAGGTAAATCTATCGACGTATGCTCATTTTATAATATACAATTGAATTATATTCAATTGTAATAATTGTTGTTGTTGTTGTTTTTTTTTCTCAGAAAAGTCGGCTCTCTACAACAAGGAAATGCAAGGAGAAGATAAAGAAGATTGACCAACAATTGCAGAATTTAAGTCCCGTATGCGGATACTCGCACACGGCGGTGGACTCAAACGTTCTTTCCACAAGGGTGAAACGTTTGAAGGAACTCGCTAAAGTCGTTACTTCACGTAAAAAAATTGAGTCCAACGAGGCATCAAATTTGACGCTGGAAAATCTTCACTTATAAATCTTTAGTATCTCTCTGCTATACACGGATAATACGGAACATCGGTACAGTCGCCGACTGTGTAACAATTTGATCTACAAAGAAAAATATATTATAGTTTTTCTACAATTCTCATTTGTACCAAATACTCCGGCTCTCCTTGTATCTCTCCAATCGGTAATTCAAGATCTCGTAATAATGTGATGATGACTAAATTGCCGGGGACTTGTTTTATTTCCATTTGATTGATATTATCACATTACTTTAAGTTTTAATTACAGAGGAGTATAATATTTTAATTAATACATTGAGATTCGTTTCCAAATGCCGTTCGCCGTGTCGGGCCTAACTCGAGGCCGGTGGTGCATTGACAACTTCGGTCGTGGTGCTGGTCGTGTCAGTGGGAGGAGGTGATTCTTGGAGTTCTAGCCATGGAAGTCTCTTCTGAAGTTCCAGCCTAACGAATCGATGAAGGTCACACGTTAATTATACTGGATAACCGGAGATTTCAATCGTCCTCGCAGAAAACCCGTTAAAAATTCCTCACCGATATCTCGGGTGACTGATCGCGTAGACGTAGGGATCCAAGCAAGCCACGAACTTGCAAGCGCACGCTGGTATCATCGTCACTCCGGGTGTGAGTAACGCTCTGTTGCCAAATGCACCGATGAGAGACAAAACTCCATACGGCGTCCACGAACACACGAAGAGGAAGCAGATAGTAATTGCCGCCTGGGAACAAATGTCGGTACATCATCCAACATCGTTTTTCCACGGGTATGTGTATCGACGAAAAAGTTTATTTACCTTCGCTATACGGATTTCGGCTGATTGCGCATTGCTGTTGGCATTGCTTCTCAAGCTCTCAACGTTCATCTTCTTGGCTTGCTCCCGCAATGATTTCTCATGATTAACTACGTGACTAACGATTTGACTGTAGTAATATATGATCAGGCTCATCGGTATGGCGTATGAGAAGGTGAATATTGTAGCGACGAAATATCGTATCTCCGCACTGTCGGTGAGATAATCGAAGCTGCAAGCCGTCAAAAAACCCTCGGGAACGAATCGTCCCCACACACCCATTAACGGCATCAGACCCCACGGTATTACGTATGTCCATATTAGTATGATGAAAAGCATCACCTGTCCTCTCGAAAGCTTGCCGTCGAGAGGGTGAGCTATCGTACTGTAATCAAGGAAAAGTCCTCTCGTTTCTACATCAAGTCAAAAAATAAAAATCAGGAACGAAGATTTCCATACCTGTATCTGTCGTAAGCTATCGCCGCGTTAGTCATACTCGCGCCAATTCCCGACAGAGATCCAATGAACGCGAATATCTGACATCCCAAATTTCCTAGCGCGAAGCCCGTGTGGAAGGAGTTGTAGATGAAAATTGGCGTCTTGATCATCATGAAAAAGTCACAGAATGCCAAGTTTATGACAAACATATTGGACGGTGTCCGCAACGATTTGGCCCTAGGAAGAAAACAAAAAAAATGCAACTATGAGATATGAAGAT